>BHFT01006680.1:0-22152 GCA_004320025.1 Laticauda laticaudata
TTGCTGGCTGGCAGGGAGGCTGGCAGGGAGGCTGGCAGGCACCAAGGCTGGCAGGAAGGCTGGCAGGAAGGCTGGCACCAAGGCACCAAGGAGGCATTTCCTGATAATGAGAACTATTAAGAAATGAAACAGCTTGCCTTGCAGTATTACGGGAGCACCCAGTTTTCAGGAAAAGATTGGGTAACTATTTATTCAAGATGGTGTAAGGATTCCTGCCTTGGTTAGAGGGTTGGATG
This sequence comes from Laticauda laticaudata, assembly GCA_004320025.1. Taxonomy (NCBI): domain Eukaryota; kingdom Metazoa; phylum Chordata; class Lepidosauria; order Squamata; family Elapidae; genus Laticauda; species Laticauda laticaudata. The sequence goes on from BHFT01006680.1 coordinate 237, forward strand.
AGATGATTCCAATGTCCCTTGCAACCATACAATTCTCTGATTCCATAGTGCTCTCTGGCATGCCATTCAAAGCTCAAATGATGTCCTCCGCCTAAAACAATACATTTGCATCACATTATAGTGTGACCTATTCTAGTTTCTTATTCTATTGTTGCATCCTTTTATAGTTGGGATTCCAGGCTATTAGGTGAATTGAACCTAATTTTTTTAGATCAGCAAGATGTTTATTTACAGGACAAGCAATATCTACTGAAATGTTCTGCTCTGCACAGCTGTTAAAGATATATGAGCCCTATCCAATTTTACAATTGATCACACTGCCAACAGGCAAAGAAATCAAATGTATTATTTTATCACACTGTATGTTTTGCTTCATTTAACTTTTTATATCGCAGCGTATGATGCTTTTGGAAATCCTTATTGGAAAATAGGCCAGCATTTTAGTGTCCTTTTACATATGCTTGGGGGATTCATTTAGGGCCTTGCTTTTTTGCTTGTCTCAATAATATTTTCATCAAGCTTGAAATGTAGAAGTGGCTTGTTTGCAGTTTTTTTTAAAAGAGAGGGATCATGCTAAGAAATTAATTACACACCTGAAAACAAAAACTGGCTGTTAAAATGCATATTCGGAACAAATTGTGTATTCCAAATTAGACCATTCTCAGCTTGACTAAGTAGCCTGAGATCATAGAAAAACAGCTGAAGTTGCAGAGAAGGGATTTAGAGAGATGTGGCATCCAGCATCTTAAGGAGAGCCACTTGTTTCCAACTGGCAACAAACCTATTGTAGTCAAAAGGCAACTAGACTTCTAAGAGCAACTCTTATCTGTTTACATCGAACAGCACATCTTAAAGAACAGGAAAGGAAAAGCTGAAGGTTTCTTCTAATGTCAATGTATAGGAGACGATGGTATTGTGAGGTGGAAGCAGATAAAAAACCACCAAAAGATTCGTTGATCCAAGGAAAACAAGGTTTTATTCACATGTCTGCAGAGATGGGTTCCCTCAGGCATTGAAGGAACCCAGAGCAAAATTCAGGCAGCATTTTTATACCCTAACTGTCTGCCCCCTCGTACAAGGGCTTGGCTCACATTCTTTCTGTTTTCAAATTGACACATATATTTCGAAGGTTTATGCTGGCTCCCTATCTAGCAAAAGCAGTTACACGGTTTCTGACACCTCAGCACTTTATTACAATTCCTCACTGTTCTAGCCTCATCTTGTTTTCTTTTCTCTTGTGCACAAACTGGAACACTTTCTTATTTAGCAGAGCTACTGAGTTTGAGACACACTTCCTTATTTAATTCAATGGGCCATCCAACATGACTTCGGTTCTGCTCACAGCATGACATTGTTTAAAACTTGCTAGCATTTGAAGGAAAGGCACAGGAAAACAGTGCAGAAATGTTAGCTACGTACTGACTTTCCTGCAGTCCAGATTTCTCGCAGCTTAGTTTATTTAAAGTGGATTGTTTGAGAAATGGCTTACATAACTATGCACAACTTCTAATAAAAAAATCTAAAAGTTCTCTACTGCCACATTTAGCATCATACGCAAAAACAAAGGGTATTGAATGATATAACTGTTTACAAGAATTCTGGGAGTTGAAATCCATATACCTTAAAGTTGCTGAGGTTGAGATACACTGTTTTAGAGAAAGATGTCAGTAGAAGGTTTACTTTAAAGATGGGGAACCTGTGACTCTCCAGGTGTTGCTCTTCTATAGTTTCTAGCTTTTAAAAGTTATTGGTCAGTTCGGCTGGATAACTGGAATGCTATCCTGGCAAATCTGGGGGGCTTCTTCAACTCACAGAAACATGGAAGAAACCACAGAATTAAAAACAATATTAATACCTTCTCTCAACCTGATGTCATTCAGATTTGTTGGGAAAACAATCATCAGAATCGCCAACCATCCTGGCCAAGATCATGCTGGCTAGGAATTCAAGGGCTGGCTTACTCTAACACCTTTAAATTTGTCTTAACAATGCACATATTGCTTATCTCCCCTTCCCTTTATCTAATACCAAACAAAGGTACAACCAAGAAATGTAAATGGATCAAAATAATCACATTAAGTTGATAAGATATTTACAAAGGAAAATACTTCTCACCATTCATAATTAACCTGGGGAATTCATGACCATAAGATCTGGCGATGTCACTAACCTGGATATTTTAAAAAGGGATTGATACATTCATGGAAGACCTATCTATGAAAGGAGATATGTCTTGAGAGTCAGTGTTATATTGGCATGTACAGTTACATGGGAACAAAAGTGAAAAAGAATATTGAAATCTGATCTTCTAAATATTTAGCATTCTTGTTCAGTTGATAGGAAGTTGAGAGTTATAGAAAAAGCAGAAATGAGGAAGGAAACTTGAGTGTGAAGAGAGATGATCTTTTTTAAAAAAAAGATATGTCTTCACACTAGATTTTCAAATTGGGTTCTATAGAATCTAGGTCAGGGGTGTTAAAGCTGGATTGTCATGGTGGCATCATGTGATGTGTCATGACTTTTTCCCCTTCACTAAACCGGGCGTGGGTGTGGACTGCATATGATGTATATGGCCCATGGACTGTGAGTTTGATAGCCCTGATCTAAGTTCTACAAGAACTTCATGGGAGCTCTGTGAGGGACTGAGGGCAACAAAATACAATTGACTTGAACCATCCATTTTTCTTTTTATCACTACAACTTTGGCTCTCAAGCAAGGATTCTGGATTTCTTTGTAATAAACAGTGACCTAAAAATGTCTGAAAAACATTACTCTAGGCAATCTTGCTACTTGGTATTTCAGGAATCTGTAATTAGAATACATCTGACATATATCAGGAAAATTGATCAGAGCAGAATGCATACAGAAGCAACAGTAACCTTTAAAAAAAAAGAAAAGAAAAAGAAAAACAGCTTGGGAAGGAAGAATGGGAAGATAGAACACAATAAAATGTCTTCCAATATTTGTTTTTTTTTAATTTTTAAAGATTGGATTATCCCACAGATACAGAGTAAAATATTATACAATATGCAACAGTAGAATCAGTTTTTGCTCTGAAGCACTGTTTGTAGAGTTCCCAGACTCATCTGCCTGACTATTGTGGGAAGCTCAATGATAGATATTGGTCTAGCCCGAAAGGTTTCTACTTGTGTTTTTGTTTGACCCTAAGAACTAAGAAAGTTATGTTTTACACTCCTAAGCCAATAAGATTCCTCTTAAATATGTTAAAGAAACAGCAACAACAGCTAAAAAAAGTAGCTTCAAAAGTAGCTTTTGCTGCAAAACCGATGTGACAGTCCTGGTGATATGGAAGATATCTTTTACTTATATAAGTTAGGAAGAGTTGTCTTGCTAAAGCAAATTAAATCAGACCGAAGGTTCGGATGCCAGTTCGTTGAGATGAGGATGCTTGTAAAACTCTAGTATAATATAAAACATTAGTATTAATATTTTTATATAAAAAAACTAGTATTTCTTATAATATTTATATAAAACATAGTAGGTTTTATATAAAACATAGTAGGTTTTATATAAAACATGGTAGGTTTTATATAAAACATAGTAAGTTTTATATTGATTGCAGGGTAGGATAAATCACTCTTGCATTGGTAGCTTTGGCTCTTCCTTTACGTGGCAGGTTTTCTTGCCTTCCTTTCTCAGTGCTGCTCCCTTGTACTTTGTGTGGGAGTTCTCAGAATAATTTGCCAAGAAACAAGCAGGTGTCCAAGATTTCTGCAGCAGGAAATAAATCTATTCACATTTTTTCTCTTTTATGTTGAAGTGGGCAGAACAGTCTGCTTCCCTTCTATTCTGTATGGTACTTATACATTCCTTGGATCTATACTGGAGATGCACACTTGCAAATGGTATGGACTTGTGAAGGTTCTTGATTGAAGATAGCCAGTGTAGTTTCACAATTAGCTCAGATTATTGATGTCTTTTGTGATATTGATGACATAATAGTCTCCATATTTCTATAATATGACTATTTTTACACAGAAGATTGTTGGGTAGTGTATATCTTTATTATGGCCATTAAGATGACACTATGCTTCCTAACAGATTGAAATAGGGAGCAGTAGGAACAGCATGCTACTCAAATGGAGAATCATAACTGTGGGCAAGAGTACGTATCATTAGAATAGCAATAAATCATTTTACATTTTTTATATTATTGTACCATATTTCTTAAATAACCAGTACAAAATGGTAAATGAAAATTAAAAACATTATGATAGCTCATCTACTCNCATTTTTTATATTATTGTACCATATTTCTTAAATAGCCAGTACAAAATGGTAAATGAAAATTAAAAACATTATGATAGCTCATCTACTCTCTCAGAAAGTAGCGTTAATTGTAGTGTTAAGATAAATTCTAAGGCAGGGGTGTCAAACTCGCGTTGTCACAGTGTCATCACATGACGTATTGCAACTTTTCCTCCTTCACTAACCTGGGAATGGACATGGCCAGCATGTGACACATCCAGCTTGTGGGCCACAAGTTTGATCCCTGTTCTAACAGGTCTAAGTATCAATATATATATATATATACTATATAATATTTTATATATATATATATAATATATATATATGTGCTGTTTAGCTTCCTTCGGGTATTATCCACGTCTCATGTAGTTCTGTTTAAAGTTGTTGCAACGTTTCAGCAGAATCTCATCTGCCATCATCAGGCTTCTGTATGGAGTGTGTCTCACAGTTCCCGCGAGAGCTTAAAAAAACAAATATATATATATTTGTTTATTATATATATATTTATATATATATATATATACACACAAGTACTGTTCAATTCAGATTGAACAGAAAATAATATATATTCAGAAAATATCTTGATTTGATGCTACATAGACAGTCGAGGAGACATGATTCTCATCTAAACAATTCTGTTTTATATATGGCATAATTACTTGCCTTTGATCTCTACATAGTATTGTATCTCAGTTCTAAACTACGTGAGAACTAATTTTTGTTTTTTTTTTACAAAAATCTGAGGTCTCTTAATGGAAGTCATGTGAAAAATAATGGAGGTTGTATGCATAAATTTACATATAATCCAGGAAGCTGCAACAGTTGGGAAACAAATATATTTTTTGCCAACTAGAAGGAGTTTACCAACAGAAATAAGGAAGTTAACTTGGGGATCATAGATATAATTACATGGAATATAACTGGAGTAGTTAGAAGCAGAGAAAATAGAATGACTTTTAATTCTGAAAGGAAAGGATAGAATTAGAAAACAGTGTGGAATTTAGCACTGATGATGTTATCTAGTTCGGGTAATGAAACATCTGCAAGAAACCAACCAAATTCACAGAACACCAAGGACCCCTCATTTCAAAAGCTACAAATACTCTCCTTCAGTGTGTAGTGCACAAAGAAATCAGAATTAGGGACTTGTGAAAAGGAAGAGCTTTGTCCTAAAAAGTAGGAAGGGGAAAAATTAGACAAATTATGAAAGTCATAAAAAAATACTTGTGAAGCTGTGGTGCAAGACATATATATCACACACACACACACAGAGAGAGAGAGAGAGAGAGAGAGAGAGATGAGAAATAGGGGAGCAAAGTNAGAGAGAGAGAGAGAGAGAGAGAGAGATGAGAAATAGGGGAGCAAAGTCTGGGGAAAAAAAAAGGAAACTGCAAAACTTAATAGGAAGCAATCTGGAAGATAAAGAGAATATGACACTCAGAAAAAGACTATTTACGAGTAGGTGATAAAAGGAAGAAAGTGCATGTCTTCCCCCCTGCAGCACTGTGCTCTGCTGGGACCCTTCCTCCTGCATCTATAAGGGGTGTGTGTAAGCTTATATAAGGGATGCAGATCATTTGGCAGTTCAAGCCAATATAGCTAGAAGGACTGGGAAGTTTGATTAGCAAAGGAATATTCTGGTGATGGGAAGAGGCATTCCTTGATGCTGAGAGGTAGAAAATCAGGCTGAATGAAAGAACTAAGAGAAATGAAACAGCCAGGGGAGAGGGATACAATCTAAAATGCATGTGATTGTACAAAGGTTGCTGTGGCTGTGACTACCTTTACTATAGGAGTTGGGAGAGTTCGTTTGTTTAACTATAAATGGGGCTTTTGAAATGGCTGATATCTCTAAAGAGTCTGCTGAGTCTGTTACGTAAATGTTTACATATTTGCACTGCAAAAAGTCAAGTCAATAGATTTCCACTAGCTCCTTACTATTTTTCATTTTTTTTCCAAATGTCCATTCATTTGTTTGCATTGTCAGTTATTCCTGCAAACATCACATTATATTGATGTTTCTGCCCCTATATTTTGTTTCATTTTTTTGATGCCTCAGCTTGATTCTGTGAAATAGAAAAAAATAATATTACCTACAATTCCTACCTGTTTCCAGAGTACACAACAGCAATTATGAAACAACAAATGAGCTCTTCCATAACACAGAACAAAGATAGTTTGAGCTTTTCCAGGTACAGCTAATTGGCTTGTCCCTTTTCTCTCAAATATAATTTATGATCATCTATGGAAAAAAAACCAATATGCATTTCACTATCTTAAACCTGGAGGGATCAAATCAATAAGAAATAGCAGAGATACCCTTCTTGATACAAGATGAATTACTTCTTTTGCCTAGAAGTGTATGCACCCAGTTTGTGAGGAGCTGAAGACCTATTCTCTGAATTTGGAGGAGAAAACAGTTTTACTTTTGCAAAGAGGCTTTTTTGTTCTTCCAAAAATAAGAATTTTATGCTAAAATGCTATCTTAAAAGCTATTCTTTTTTCCTTCTGTTCAATCATGTCTGCTTCTCAGAGGCTCCCTGAACACTTCCCTGCAGTTTTCTTGGCAAAATTTTTCAGAAATTATACGCCATTTCCTCCTTCCTAGGACTGAGAGAAAGTAAGTGGCCCAAGGTTACCCAATTTCCTTTGTGGCCAAGGTGGGACTAGTACTCAGAGTCTCCTGATTTCTAGCCCAATGCTTTAACCACTACACCAAACTCAGAAGGCTAATAATAAAACTTAAAGTCTCAGGTAACACTTCAAGAAACCAAAGGATTATAAGCAGAGGAGAGAATTATTCCACTGAACAATGTGATAATTGGCTCAAAAATGAGATGAGATTCTGTCTCAAACATCAACATTGATAAATATGAGCCATATGGATGAGCTCTCTCTGATCATTGCTAATAAGGTCTTCCCAAGGTAATTTCTGAAGAATGAAACCAACCTGAGCAATACGTGAGACTCTAAATGTTGCTGGCTTGCAACTCCCCCCTCCCACTAATGAAAACATTTGATAGAAGTTGTAGTTCAACAACAGCTGGAACACCATCTGTAGCTCACTTAGCAAGCAGGCAAAGAGCGAAATAGGACTCTCCCTGGAGTGTTCATCAGGAAAGAGAAAAGTGAGTAATGAAGTGGTGTATCCTGAGAAATGGAATGCTAAAATATGAAACTGTATGTTAAACTATATAAAAAGATCATCTGACTAGCTGCTGATTGCAAAGGGGAACTGTATATAGCTCTCAGGTGAATAAGTGACTCTTGAATAAAGAGAAGCTGTAAGAGGATTACTTACTTTTTTATCCTGCCTTTATTACTTCATAAATAACTCAAAGTGACAAACATAAATCATGGTCCTTCTGCCTATTTTCCTGACAACAACAACCTCATGAGGTGGGTTGAGAGAGGAGGATTGACCCAAAGTCACCCAGCAGTTTCCATACCCAAGGCAAGATGAGAACTTACAGTCCCTTGGTTTTTAGGCTAGCACCTTGCAAGGAAGTGAACTTACTCAGTGAGGACAGTTGGGAATTTGCTGGGAATTTTACAAAAAAAGTCCCTAACAACCCTATCAGCCAGAGATCTTCTTGGAAGGTAAACAGCTATTTAAATTGGCTTAATAAATATTTTCCCTCTCATCCATATAGCCAGTTTGTCCAGTTGCCAAGAAGCGGGATATACATCTCAATGGAGCCTTCATTCTGGTGTCATCTTACCAAGGAAAGTGAATCTAGATCAAGGTGACATAGCAAGAAAATAGTATTTTCCATGGGAATATAAAACAAGTTCTGCTATGTAAACATTCTGATTGCATTGATAATAGCCTGTTTTTCACGGCTCCAATAGTAGGCTAGTTGTAGGACCCACTCTCCCTTCTGGCCCTGAGACTCTGGGCTATGAATTGCCCATTCCTCTTTTGGCTGATGGAGAGAATGGATTTATCAAGTCCCATGAAGCTGGGAAAGGAAGCAAGAACCAAATAGATTTCAATAATACATCTTTAATGCTAAAGCCCCTGTCACACAGCACCAACGGATGGAAAGAGGATGTAAAATAGAGAGAAACACTTGCCATCCATTGGTTAACACGATGCTTCCAGACTGTAACTCATTTGTTCCATTTTTCATCCTCTCTATCGTCCAGCATCCATAACAGGCTGAACATTTCAATCCACTCAAAAAGGTTTTGAGCTGCACAAAACTTTTTGAGGCGATGAAGTATCCAACGCGTGCCGTTATACATCCGCTATGCATATGGGGAACATCCGTTTACATCCGTTGTCATCTGTTACACATCCGCTATATCCTAGACATCCGCGTGCATCCCGCAGCTCGCATATTCCGCTCCAGCGGAAAAATGGACACAGGGGAAGCGAAACGGACGCGGAATGGACACAAAGCATTAGTAGCACCGGACGGAGAAGGATGAATAGTGGATGCAGCTTGCATACAAAGCATTAAAATGGAAAAACGTTCGCAGAGGGGATGTATTTCGGATATTTAGGATGTCTGCAGGATCCTAGAGATTCAAAGGACCGACAGGAAAAACCCTATATTTCCTATAAAAAGGGAGGAACTCACTCTGGATCTCACTTTCAGTCCAGCAGTCCTGTTGGTGCAGACCTCTCGCTTCATCTGGCCTCTTGCTCTTCCACAGCAATCAGTCATCTCCCCCATGGTCATCACACACTCCTTTTGCGTAGCCACATGTGTTCTTCCAACAGTGCGAAGCCATCTACAGGCTCTTTCACCTGTTCTAACGGGAAGAAAAGGAAGGCGGCCAAAAGTGTCTGGTCCGAAAATCGGATCGCTAGACGAGCCGAGGCACGGACTGTATAACCAGCTGATGGTGAAGCTGAGGAACGAAGACCCTCGTGCTTCCAGAAATTCATGAGGATCACGGCGCATCCAGCCATGTCGGTCTTGTTGACCGTAAAGCTTGCCTGCAAAGTGACAACGAGCTGAACCACCGCCGTGGCGGCAGGAGTCAGTGCCCACCTTTTGCACCAGAGCGTCCCAGCTGGCCCAGAAGTTGATGCTGCTTGTCCTGAGGTTGACCCAAAGCAGCCCTAGCATCGAACAATTCCTGGCCACAGCCTGGACTCTCCGGGCTCATACGGTGGGACTGACTCAATGTCGCCCGACCATCAGGTCCAAGGACTCGTACAGTAGACTATGCTGAGCAGCAGTATGCCGCGGGGATGCCACAACAAGCACCGTTACTCAGCATTTGTGGTCCAAGTTAACGCCTTGGTGCACCGGCCATCATCGAATACGAATTTCCTAGCAGGAGCGTCCTCTACGTCTGCCGGGCGTCCACTGAATGAAAGGCCGATGCCGACATGAAAGTTTGCGGGAGGGAGCCCACTACGCGGTCATCAGTACGTGTAGACCTTCGCCCATACCCTGTCTGTGACCGCCGTATGCTTGGCGCAAAACAGAGACGTGTGGAACCTGACCAGCAAAGACAGCTTCCCAGCACAAGTCACGGTCTTTTACCTTGATCTTCAACGAGCAGGTCTGAACGCCTCATTCGAGCTGATCCCATCTCTCTATAGACACATGAGTCTGATGCTGGACGGTGAATTACATCGAGTTCACATGTGAGAGGTCGGAAATGTCGATGTACGTAGGGGCCAATGGTCATGGCGTTAGAAAGAATGGCAAAAGATGCCAGCATAAGGCGAGGTATACTGACAGAACGTCTGCCAGTCACACGGGACTCAACGTGAGGCTGGACACCTAGAGACCCTCTAACAAGTGGGCTATGACCCTAGACTCAGCGAGACCTGCGTTCTCCCCTTTTTACTCAGAACCCATCACGAAGCACCGCAAGATGTTTTCTGCCGCCTTCAGCTGTTCACTTGTGGTGGAATGCCATCTAGGACAGTCCTTCTCTCTGCCAGACATCACTAAAATATACTCTCACGAAATTCACATCCTCCTCTGATGCGAACAGAGGCTTCTTTTCCATTTCTATAAATGCTCTTGTATAGGCAAGCATAGCATCTACCTTAGATCCTATCCTCTTCCACTGCTCGTCCTGTGCTACCATCTGAAAGAGACGGATCTTGATTCAGAGCTACATGCTGTCCAAGGGCATTCAACGGCGCGGCCGTGGTGTTGCGTCAGAACCTCGCCTTTGGCATCCTGGCCAACAGGTCCCAGGTACTTGCTCACACATGCAGCATCTCTCCCAGACTGTGAGGAGGTATCTGTGGAAAGCTTGCCTGCGATCTGCACAATCTATCGCGCAAAACCACTTACCCAGTTTGCCAGAAACAGGCCGGGACCTCCAACAAGGCATTGGGAGATGTGGAGCCTCCGTGATAATTGGATCGCAAGGCGTCGAATGAGAGCACCCGTGGATAATGATGACGGTAGTGCCGGGGAATGGACATCAGCGGCATGCCAAAAGGCCGCGACTAACAAGTCTAGTCACCACGGAGTGATAGGTGGAAGAATGACAGACGACAATCCACTCCCTGAAAACGACCCTGGAGTGTGTAGGACAAACCGGATGTTTCCCCAGCTATATGGCCGAGTCAAGCTGAGTGGCAGTAGATCAGGCATGGAACCTCAGGATGTTGATTAATGGATGCCTTTCCTCCAACTCCGTCCCGCTCATCTCAACAAAAGTTGGGGCTGAGACGATAAGTCGCGGACAAATGCTATATGTTTTGATGTGATATATGTCCCTAGCAATTGAACAGGCATATTGAATAATCACTTAGAGTTTGTGGATCTTATGTTGAAAGGGTGATGGGAATCAAATGATTGAACCAGAGTTGCGTTTTATAATTGGCCTAATAAAAGGCCATAGAATGTGATGATGCGCAGTCCCTTGGAGGGTAGGAGCGCAATAACGAAAACACCGAATCCCACTATGTAGCTGTGCAAACATGTGGTAGGCTTATCCTATCACTAACCACTTATCTATAATCTCCATCTCCTTCAACACGAATCACGTTTGCCCGTGCCCATGCCAGTGTGAAGGCTTTCGTACTATACCATTTCCCACCATGAGAATCATTACTTTGAAATTCAACCATGTTTGTCCAGCACTATTATACCTATGCCCTTACATAGGTCCATCCGCCTCATCTAATGGCCCAACTTGATAAATCCATTCCCCATCCAGTACAGCCATCAAAGATGGCCATTGCCCACATACAGCCCCCACAGTCTCAGGGCCAGCTAAGTTGACGCCATAGAGCCGCGAGTTCATAGTACTACAGCTACGGACCTATCTACCCACTGTCGGATCTTAAGCCACCCATCGCTACAAGAGCACATGCAAAACGACTGTGACATACCATTTTCTAAAAATGAGTTGCATCACACCACAGAGAAAATTTGTATTTTAATAAACCCATACTATAGAAGCACGCAGAATCTGTGAACATAGAGATAAACTTTTATTATAATATACAACTGCCTAAAAAGCAACAATGAAACCAACACTAATAATTGAAGTATCCATAGCGCATAGATGAATCAAAGTCAACAGCGTATATGCATACGACTCATTATGCATGGTACTTCTTCTCAGCTCCACTTCTGTATGGTGCAGAGTCCAATAAAGTCTCATGGTCGCAGAGGGTCAGGAATGGACTTGTTGCGTGAGAGAGCTGCTGATTGTGAGTCTCGAGTGCATTCCAGCTTCTTTTGGGGCAACTGACAAACTGGGCTAGGGATAGAAGGGGAAAGTATTATTAAGCGGGCCTAGCCCATCCTGAGAGGAACAAAACTAGGCGGTTGACGGTGAGTGTGGCACGGTCACACATGCTAAGGAGAGCTGACTCTCTCGTGAGAGTGGTTGTGGACATGACCCCTTCCTCCAGGACATGGTGTGTTCAGTCCCAAGTGAACAGTATGTTCTGATGGGCCTGGTGCTTGGCTTGTGGTGGTTGGAGGAAGTAGCATAGTTCCCGTGGGGAAACGGTAACTAGGATCTGCTCTACGACGAAGGGTGACGGCGCTGGGTGCATAACTCGTGGCGTGTGTGGCGAGGTCTTAAGTCGTAGATGGCATCATCAATGGCGTCTAGTCGCCATGTCGGTCGGCAATACAGTGGCGATTTGCTGGCAAGGCCTCGGTGGCATACGATGCAATAGCCGTGGTGGCATCTGGATCTGAGGGAAGGGGCTGTCCTGTGCTGAACTGGATGGCTCCCCTTGGTAGCTTCAGGGATAGCCTTGGGTAAGAGATAGTGGCCTGGCTGTGGATAAGCCAATCTGTGAATTGAGGGGGACCAATTCCAACTCTGGGCTGAGGATCGCATGCGTGAAGTAAGGTAGCTAGAAAGCACAGTATCGGGGGGAGACCTAGACTGGGTGGGAGCAGGTTCAGCTGGGTCTGGAGGGTGTGAAGAGACCGTGATCCGGTCCTTGATCACCTGGTACTGTGATTTGGACTGTTCATGAGGGTCTGGTTGACATAGTGAGGAAGGGCTTGCAGTTGGAGGATGGGATGTTGGTGTGTACCAGCTGAGAGAGGAGATCTATGCTGCTTCTGATGGTGTCCCTGATCTCAGCAGGACAGTGTGGCTCTGCCCCTCCGGTCTGGCTCTCTGCCCTGCTTTCTGTGGAGGGTGGAGCTGGGGGTGAGATGTGGGTTTGGTCTCTGGTGGAAGTGCCCTCTCCTGCCCACTGCATCAGGGGGTCCTCCATGTGCTCTGCCATGGGTAGTGCAGCTGTCGGGGGTTCTCCATCGTGGCCACGCTCCACAGATACCTGCCTGGCCACAGGAGCTGACTCTTGGCCAGAAAGGACTGGCTCTCTCGCGGGCTGCCTGAGAGAGAGGGTTGTCAGAGGGCTGCTCCTCAGTAGTGGATCTCACCCTCCAAGAAGCTGCACTTGGCCCATCACATAGGTCTCTCGCGTCCGTCAGCTTGACCGCGCCTGGCTCCAGATTTCTTCGAGGGTGCAGCTTTCCGGTACCAGGTGTGCATGTGCTTCCACCAGCTGAGGAGCACCTCTGAAGTGTAGCCCAGGCTCTCCACCTCTCTCTCCAAGGAGCCTGCTTCCTTTGTGTGTCTCGATAGAGCCTGTGTCTCTTCCGCAAAGATACTCGTTCTCCCTCAGCCATTCCAGACCACTCCTCATGTTCCTCTTCGGTGAGTAATATGCCTCCTCTCCCGTTCCTTGTTCTTGTGTATGTCTTCCTCCTCTGGCAGGCCATCTGGCGCCTCATCAGAGGGGCTTCGAGGTTGTAGGGGCTGCTCCACCACCACCACCACCACCAGCCAGTAGACATACAACAGTAGCAGCAAAAAAGCCAACAGCAGACCAGCAAGCACCAGCAGCACCACCAGCAGCACCAGCAGGACCAGGATAGCAGCAGCAGAGTAAGCACAGCAGCGCCAGCAGGACCAGCAGGAGCAGGAATCAGCAGCAGCAGAGAAAGCACCAGGAGCACCAGCAGCACCAGCAGGACCAGGAGCACCAGCAGCGCCAGCAGGACCAGGAGCACCAAGAGCACCAGCAGGACCAGACAGGACAGGACACGCGCCAGCAGAGTAAGCACCAGCAGAAGCACCAGCACCAGGAGCAGCACCAGCAGAGTAAGCACCAGCAGAAGCCCCAGCACCAGGAGCAGCGCCAGCAGAGTAAGCACCAGCAGAAGCCCCAGCACGCAGGAGCAGCGCCAGCAGAGTAATCACCACCAGAAGCCCAGCACCAGGAGCAGCGCCAGCAGAGTAAAGCCCAGAAGAAGCCGCCAGCACCCAGGAGCAGCGCCAGCAGAGTAAGCCCAGCAGAAGCCCCAGCACCAGGAGCAGCACCAGCAGAGTAGCCCCGCAGAAGCCCAAGCACCAAGGAGCAGCGCCAGAAGAAGCTCCAGCACCAGAAAGAGTCATCCCGAGCAGCAGAAGCCCCAGCAGAAGCCCGCAGCACCAGGAGCAGCACAGCAGCAGGAAGCCCAGCAGAAGCCCCAGCACAGCCGAGCAGCTCCAGCAGAAGCTCCAGTACCAGAAGAGTCAGCCCGAGCAGCAGAAGCCCCAGCAGAAGCCCCAGCACCAGGAGCAGCTCCAGCAGAAGCTCCAGCACCAGAAGAGTCATCCCGAGCAGAGCAAGCCCCAGCAGAAGCCCCAGCACCAGGAGCAGCACCAGCAGAGGAAGCCCCAGCAGAAGCCCCAGCACCAGGAGCAGCTCCAGCAGAAGCTCCAGTACCAGAAGAGTCAGCCCGAGCAGCAGAAGCCCCAGCAGAAGCAGAGTCAGGGCCAGGGGGTGGGATGGTGCCCTGTCCCTCTTGCCAAGGCTGGCAAGGGCTTTCTCTTCTTCCCCATGGTTGTTGGGCTGGCTGGCTGGCTGGCTGGAGCTGTGTCTGGCAGCAGGTCTTTCCTCTGAATGGTGACCTGCCTGCGAGCTGCTTCCCTTTATCCGCGGGGCTGAAGCAATGCATCCTCCCTGCATGCACAGTGAACGCTTTGCATCTGCTAGGCATCCGCTAGGCATCCACTGGGCATCCACTAGGCATCTGCTAGGCATCCGCTTCATCCGCTCGGCATCCGCTCTGCATCCGTTTCATCCGTCTGCATCTGCTCTGCATCCGCTCTTTCTGCTGCGCATCCACTTTGCTGTGCTCCCTGGAAGCCCTGCGGATGTGCCATCCGCTCCCATCTGCTTCCATCCGCTAGGCTTCCATGGAGCATCCGTTTTACATCCTGGCTACATCCTCCCCCCGTCCGTTCCTTTCCATTGTTGTCCGCTCTGCTTTTTTTTTTTTTTTTTTGTGTTTTTTTCTTTTTTTATGCAAATTCGGCACTTTTGAGAGCAGATAACAACGGATGGAACATTTTCTCGTCTGCTGTGTCCTTTTTACAAACATTTTGCATCCGTCGGCCAATGGGACAGGCCCTTAATCTGGGAGAAATACAGAAAAGGTTCGTATGATTTGATTGCTTTTTGTACCCTATGACATCCTTAAGTGTTGTACCTTATGGTTCTTGACTCTTGATGAATGTAGCTTTTCTTTTATGTATACTGAGAGCATTTGCACCAAGACAAATTCCTTATGTGTCCAATTACACTTGGGCAATAAAATAATTCTATTATAGGCCTTTCCCAGTCTCATTTTTAGTGAAATAATTGAAGTGGAGCGTCTCTGAATATTTTCAGATGCCTTTTCCCAGATTTTTCTTTACCCCGATTGAGTTATCATTTCTGAGATAAACTGCAAATCCCCTTGCCTACAATTACTTCTTATCTTATCAATTGTTTATGCCTGTGTTCTCATCCATCCCTCTCCCAGCTTTTCCATAAACTCTCCCATGAGCTTTCTATGGTTGCCAATTTTATTTATTTCGTTCTGCCAACTCTTACCCTGCGGGTGGTGCCTGCTGATTTAATAATTTTGGAATGTTATTTAGAAATAATTACTTTTTTCCATAGCTCACTGATCCAATCTCATCTATTTTGTGCACACTTTCACATTTAATATGACTTGGAGCTGCCCCTTTTCCAAACTGTCAGTGATAACTGCCAAAAGTTGCTACTTACTTTTGCCTTTTAGTCAGTGCAGAAACTTTGGAATTATGTTCCTTTCAGCCTTGAGTATTTTTCATTAAAGTAATGAATGCTTTAAACAACCATTGGAAGTATATAATGAACATGGTGAACGTTGGATTGTTTTTCCTCTGTTTAAGAATATTGGGTCTGGAATTTCATTTCTTCACAGCACATAGCAATAGAATAGCAATAGCACTTAGACTTATATAACACTTTGCAGTGCTTTACAGCACTCATTAAGCAGTTTAAGAGTCAGTGTATTGCCCTCAACAATCTGGGTCCTCATTTTACTGAAGGATGGAAGGCTGAGTCAACTCTGAGTCAGTCAGGACTGACCTCCTGGTAGTGGAATGCAGAGTTGGCATTCTAATATTGCATTCTAACCACTATGCCACCATGGCTCCTATGCTGCCTTATCAGTTATTAGTTCTTCCTTTGTGTGGCAAACCAAGTTTATTATGCGATGAAGATGATGATGATGATGACGATGACAATGATGATATTGTCTATTCAGTCAAGTCTGATTCTTGGCAATTCCAAGGGCCAGATGTCCCCATATCTTCCAATCTTGCACTACTTTTTTGTTATTATGTGAAAACCTGCAACCTGTGCATACAGGGAGACATATTGAGAGAAGTGTTTGAATAATACACAAACAGCACACAGATACACTTTACAGTAAATGTAGGTTTTTACTTCCAGAAACATTAAGCAAAGTCCAAAAACAAGCTGTCCAAAGTCATTCACAGATAAATCAGTAAGTTTTTAGTCCAGGGATAATCCAGTAACAAAGTCCAGTGTGAAAAACAGTTCAGTATCAGACTTACATCAAATCCAGTAATATCAGTCAGTTAGAAGAAATGGAGGAACAGCGATACTTTCCAACAGAAGGAAACAGAGATTCACTCTCTTCTGAGACTAAGGCTAAACATCCCAGGTTTCTGGCTCCATCTAATGGCAGTTTGAGAAACCACACCTATTTACAGTTTTGCATTTTCTTAAAAATACTGTTTTAAAATGTTTATCCTGGTTTATATATTTCTAACCCAAATACCTGTTAGGTGACTTATATCCCTAACAGTATAGATTTAGCAGAATAAGCTTTAGAAAATGGGGTGGGGAGGAGAGCAAGGGAATAAGAAAATGAAAAGTCTTAGAACTGAAGGTGGCAGGTTAGTTCAAAGAAGAAAGCTATCAGCGGTGGGGAAATTTCTGAAAATCAAGGACATGGCTAGATCATCCAGTGCATTGTGGGTTCAAATGAAGTGATGGAAGAAATATTTTTTTTTAAAAAATAATAATTTTATTGAAGTTTTGCAGTTTAAAAAGAAAAAAACAAATCACATTTGTAATTTTTGCAATACCTTGTGGCATCAGCTTTTTCTGTCTTCCATTACTCATATCTATATACATATGTACATCATTTGTATTTATATTATACATTATTTATTATTCCTGTTATCTATCCAAACATCTAAATTCTCCCAGTATAATATTCTCTTTTTTCCTTCTTTTGCAATTCCACAGTAAGCTTGTTCATTTCTGCACAATCCATAATTTTTTAAATTAACATTTATCTGTGGGATTACACTCCACTTTCCAGTTTTGAGCAAAGGTTATTCTCTCTGCTGTCAGAATATGTATAATAAGATACTTGATTTCTTTCTTATCATCGCCTCTAATTATCCCTAATAGGAACATTTCCGGTTTAGGTTCTATTTTTCCCCTGTTATTTTTTGCAGCCAGATCCTTATTTTGTTCCAATTTTTTTTGGCTTTGGGGCACAACCACCACATGTGAAAGAAGGAACCTGCTGTTTGTTTACATTTCCAGCATATTGGACTCAAATTTGGGTATATCTTGACCAACCTTGGTAGTGCTAGATGCTAATGGTAAACTGTATATAAAATAACTGTATTTTATGCTAAGAATGATAAATTCTAATTCCATAAAAAGCTTTTGCATCAAGACTCATTTGAAACAAGGAATGTTAATTATCCAGTTCACTCAAATAAATAGGCTTTCACACAGTCTTGTTAACGGCATACAGATGTAAGAAGAAATGAATTTTACTGGATTCAGCTCCCCAGTACTGTCTTCCCCAACTGACTACCTTAGACATGTGTTTGAAGATAAGTCTGATAATTCACATGTGATATGGCCAAAGGTTTGGGAATATATACATCAAGAATTGAAAAGGGATAGGCAATTAAGACATTATTTCACTGGTTAGTATCTCCTCTCAAATCTAGACTTCTCGTCCTTTTTCTTCTGGTTCTCTAGCTGCCTCCTTGGGAAAGTTCAAGAGCTCAGGAAAGGAAACTTCATTAAGGAGTGGAGATAAAGTTCCTCCTTTTCTCACAATAAGTGTGTCAGGACAATGGACAATAACTTGGTTGTAGTTCCCGGACACTCTTTCTTTGCATGACTTGAATTCAGGTGAAGACATCGAGAGCATGCCTGGATGATCATTTTTATTACATACCTGGACTAAACCACTTAAAACAGTTGACTGCCCCTAGTGATCTTGAAAGTATGGTATCTCACTATATCCACTGTTCTGGGAGTCTTGTGCTTCTTTTTCTTGCCTTTTAATGAGGTTTTTGCATTGTGTTTTCTGGCCTTGAAGCTGGCAGCTGTTAGTTATTGCATAACTGATGTTTCTGCTCTGAGAAATTCTGGGATTCAATTCCCACAGAGCTGGTGCAATGCCACTGGTGCAATGCGGTTATGTTATGCAGGCATCCTGCTTTTTAATAGACTAATGGAACTTTCTAGACCTTGTAACTCCTTGACATGTGTTTAGGTATTTAATAGGATACATTAAAATAATCCATGCAAAACTGAATGGAATCTGCTGTAAAAATTCAGTTCCAGGATGTGGCCAAAAAGGTTCATCAGATTG
This sequence comes from Laticauda laticaudata, assembly GCA_004320025.1. Taxonomy (NCBI): domain Eukaryota; kingdom Metazoa; phylum Chordata; class Lepidosauria; order Squamata; family Elapidae; genus Laticauda; species Laticauda laticaudata. Next base: position 18,927 of record BHFT01006680.1, read on the forward strand.
GCAAATAAAAGATAAGTCATTTTATGCATTAGGTCACTGTTGTGGAACCAATGAAGTGGACTTACCCAGTTTGTATTTCCCTGTTAATGCATCCTGACTGCCCAAAAAGGAAATTTCACAAACTCTCTGTGCTATGTTTCAGAAATGTATATGAAGTGAAGTACTCTTATAAGTTAAGACCTTATTTCTCCCGAACCCTTTCTATTGTTCTCTGTTCTTCTCCCTTAGTAACTGCTCATCCATCTACTGTTTTTTCAAAAAAGTGTGATTTTCTTCGCAGAGTTGTGCTTTATGACTTTAAAAATGGCCTTGTAAGTAATCCATTTCTCATGAAACCAAAAGACAAAGTTTATAACAGACATTTTGCTAACATGCATGGAATGGGACTACTGCAATGTGCTTTCATTTAATACAACTTAAAAGGTTCTTAAGAAGAAGCATATTTAAACAAAGGAAAATCTACTAACTGCACATATTAAAACAGTGACAATGAAGAAGAGATTAAATATGCCTGTAAATCTCTTGTCCAGATGTAGACTGCTTAGAGTTTAAATTACATTTAAATATTGCATCTAAATAGAAATATGAGCTTACTTTATGCAGGTATTAGAAAGATTTCTAGGGAATCTTCTTTATTTCTTAGTGTTTTTCAGTGTCAGGGATAAAGCTGCAAATTTATGCTGTACATAGCATGAGTGTGAGCTAAAATAATTACCTAGACAACATTTGTGTTTGAGTGACGTGCCACAATATTTCTGCTTTGAAGTGTTTTGTTGGAAAGTCATGGCCACTTGGTGAGAAAGACTAATTGTCTGATTTCTTATAAGACAGTTTTAATCATACTGAATTTATCTGGGTTGATATTCCTACATTGGAAATGAGTTTGCTGAGTATTATGCTCTAAAGGCAGCCTGTAATACATGAAATGTGTTTATATTCCATCAGACTAAGCAGTAACCCTGGTTTCTCATGAATATGACTGAAATATTTTATGAATATGACCGTTCAATATTTTAGGTTATTATTGTAGAGCAGGGGTGTCAAACTGGTGGCCCGTGGGCCGGATGTGTCATGTTCAAACCACGTCCACCCCAGTGAAAGAGAAAAAGCTGCAAAATGTCACATGACAGCAATGTGATGCCATGAGTTTGACACCTGTGTTGTAGAGTGTTAAAATTTGAAAGAGAACCTTGGATGAAAGCAGCAGTGGACTTCACAATTGCTCCCTACTGTGCCCCCTCCCTCCACGGAAGAACAGAACTCACTCATCACCACTCCTTTCCTGCCAGTTCTACCTCACTTGCAGGTATCCCGCTTGATCTCCTGCCCTTCTTCTTTCTACATACTCTATAATATAGGTTTGCAGCTTTTCCTCCCACCCTCCTACCCCTCAGGAAAACCCAAATGAATCTCCTCCTCTGACCTATAGAACTGCCTACCACTTTGCTAGGGAGGTGGGTAAGGTGGGGATACAACCCTCCCATTTTACTTTGTGCCCCCAACTGAAGGTTTTCTAAGAAGTGTAAATATAAGGTGTGGTGGTGCTGAAGTAGCCACATTTTTGCCAAATTTCAATCCCACAGGAGTCATTGATCCCAGACTTTGACACATTCTGCAAGTTTCTCATCTGAAGTAGGTTGATTCAAAATGTTTTGCTCTTTTGCTCAATTGAAGGTTATAACATACTAAACAGAAATGAGAATTTTAGTGGTACATAGTTGAGAATTTCCATTCAATGCATCTGAAAGGCTGAAGTCCAGCTATCCTTAGTCTAAGGCACTGTGACAATGGTATCTTCATTTTCAGACTTTCTGTTAAGAACATCTAGGGAAAAAATATGCCCTTCCTCCCCCCCTGCCCCTGCACCTCTCCATCCCACATATCCCATATAGACCTCACATTTTTCATTCATCTAGCCATAAAAATCCTGGTTAGACAATACCAATTTGGATCACATTAGAATGAAATTACAATGTTTTACAATTATTTGCACTGAGCTTCATTTTCCATTTTTCAGCTTGAGTGATCCTTATCATTACTTCACAGTTTGCTTGAATGCTCATTACTCTGAGTAATTTAGTGCTACCTGCAAAGTCAGCCACTTCGATACCCATTCTTGACCCCGATCAATAACTGATATCAGATAGACATCTGTAAAATTCTACTCTTGACTGTTCACCATCTGAAAACAATCCACGTGTTCCTACTGCTTATTTGCTCTTGGTAGTTAATCAAACATATGGAAGCCTCTTCTGTCAGAATGGTTCAGTCTATTGAGCAACTTCTGGCAAGAGGTTTGATCAAGATGAATTTCATATCTATACATGTGTGTCTTTTCATAATGGAGCAGCTCTAGCTAAGTATTTCTTAACTTTCTTTTTAAAAACCAATAAGGAGCATGAGACAAGACATTTCGAGTGACAAAAATGCTAATTTTTTCTCAACAAGTCTTGTTCTTCTAAGTGCTTAATAATTCTATTAATACCAGTCTTACAAATAATGCTTTCTATCATTTCACTTAAAAAGAATACTTAATTCATTTATATTTCTTGAGTGTCTTAGGGATCCATTTTTGAAAGGATTTTTCTATCAAAGCTCTATGTGAGAAGACACATCATTAAGAAATTATCTTTGAAGCAATGGACAAAATAATGTGTTGGAATAATATAGGGGATGAAATGTAACTTCTATGTTTCTTTCCTATAAAACAGTATGATGCTTTCAATGATGAGGCAAAATTTAAAATTTGTGAAAGGATGACTAGAGACAAATGAGATAAATAGCAAAAGGCAAGTTATTGCCTTTTGTGAAAGTATGAAAGGAGTTGGAGAAATGAGCATTAACTTAATATTATGAGAAATATTGATGTTAGCTACCATTAGTATGAGAAAGGAAGGTGGATGAAGAGCTCTCTATAGAAATGTGCTCCAATGATAAGTATATTAATTTACATTATATTTGGAATTCTTGCAAGGTTATAGAAACTCTAACCTTATAGGCTTCACAACTGTTTGGCAACGTGCTGCTCAGGAAACCAATTATCATTGTATGTGCCAATAAAAAATACTTCATTGCATTTATCTCCAAGTGCTTTGGTTCTTTATTTAGTGTAGATCTTTCCCATAACAGTATTTTTGAGGGCGAGATCCTTCTTTCCTTCCTTCCTTCCTTCCTTCCTTCCTTCCTTCCTTCCTTCCTTCCTTCCTTCCTTCCTTCCTTCCTTCCT
>BHFT01006680.1:22159-37079 GCA_004320025.1 Laticauda laticaudata
TCCTTCCTCCCTCCCTCCCTTCCTTCCTTCCGTCCGTCCTTCCTTCCTTCTTCCTTCCTCCCTCCCTCTTTTTGTACAAAAAGAAAAGCAGCACAACTATTGTAAAATTTCACCAGCATTCTGGGAAGAGAACTGGTGAGGAGAGCCCACATTTTCCACCTTTTAGTTGCTGCCCAGTTTATAATCTGTCTTGTTAAGTATTAAAATGTTAAAAGTGAAAATTGCTTACAAGGTATGTGCCTAAAAATCTTGTTCTTTCTCCTTCTGCGATGACAAGTCCTAAGTGCCTGATAATACCATCCTTCAGTGTAGATGTTTCACTGTTTCAGTATGTAAGCAGCACTAACAATTTCTCATATAGTCATGACAATGGCAAATTACACACTTGGGCAATTTCTTGAAATTGGGGCTCAAAAGTTAAGGTTTCCATGGCAATGATAACTCATTCCTGTCAGAGAGATGTACAGCAGTATTTTTGAGTATTGTTTCTTATTCCTTTAAAATGATTTTGTGCATCGGGATTTAAGATTTAAAGGCTTTCAAAAATGGGATTGCATTCATAAATGAAGAATTTTTAAAAATTGATTAGACATTATATATACAGATGGAACTAATACAAATTATTAAAAATAAAGGATAAAATAAAAAAAATGTAAAGAACATAGAAAACAAAGAAGCAAATACTGATTGTAAGTTCTCATCTTACAACCTTTTGTTTAGCAATCTCTTGAAGTTACAACGACCCTGAAAATCTGGACTTATGACCTCGCACTTATGATCATTGCAGCAGCTTCACTGTCATGTAATGAAAATTCAGGCCTTTGGCAACCAGCATATATTTATCAGAGTTCAAACATACCAGAGCACGTGATCTCCATTTGTGATCTTCCCAGCTGACTTCTGACAAACAAAATCAATGGAGGAAACTGATTTCACTTAATCATTTAACAACTGTAGTGATTTGCTTAACAACTGTGGCAAAAGGTTGTAAGTCTAGGCATGACTCACTTAACCATTGCCTTGCTTAGCAACGAAAGCTTGGGTCCCAATTGTGAGTGTAAGTTGAAGGCTACTTGCATACCTAATTTTAATGACATTTTAATGATCACTATACCTTAAAACACAACAATTGCTTCATTCCACATTTCATCTCATTCTCTATTAACAAATAAAGCTACCTCTCATACTAATCAGTAAAGGTCCATTAAGGATGATCAGAAATAACAATGTATCCATTGTACGCTTTATCTAATAAACCCATTTTAAATCTTTCCTTTTACATTTATATCTCATTTTCTATTTTTCAAGAAAATCCACCAAATCTCATAATTCAAATCCAGTTTGTAAAACACTAATTGAAGTTACCAGAAATAACAACATAACTGTTTTGACCTCAATCAAATAAATTTAGAGTGCATTCAATAACCTCTTTCCTGTACAACTCTTAGCTATCAACAAAATCTTAAAACATCACAATTAAGTCCCAGTTTAAAAAAAAAATCATTAAAAATTTCCAGAGGTAGCAATCTATTTATTTTATCCTCAGTAAAACAAATCAACTTTATATTCCTTCCACTTTATCCCAACAATCCTTCAGGTAATGTATACACACTTTATCCCCACCCCCTATTTCCCCATTTTCTCTTTGTCTTTTCTCAAAAATATTAACAAATCATTTTTGTAAATTCAATGTAAAAAGGTTATCCCAGTTATTCTTCTAGTCTATTATTTGCATGTGCTTCTTAGTTTTTAAAACATTAACATGTATATTCAGTATTTCATCTTTTTCAATATCCTTCTTCCAACCTGTTATTTTCAAGTCCACACTTGAATCAATTTCAGTCTGATCCAATAAATTGTATTCCTCTTCCATAGCATTATTTAGTCTATCATGAATAGCAGAAAACTTTAAATTAAAAATTCTGTATCCATTTTTCTAAAATTTGTCTCCATGCAACCATTATTTTGTTTCCTTCAAAGCCCTCTTCAAAGTCTCACATTATTTTAGTTTCCTTTTGAAGAACATGAATGCAAGATCATGAATAGTTTCCCACAGGAAGGATTCTTATAATTTGCAAATTTTATTAAACCCATCACAATCTTTATTCCATTTATAACCTTCCAGTCTATTCACCCTTTTGTTATTAATTCCATAAAAAGAATTCTTTAATCTTTAAATACATATTTAAAGCTTCTTTCATAGTGGATTGAAGGAAATTCACCCAGTGAAGTCCATAGAAACTTGCTTTTCTAGTGATCTCAATGAAAACAATAACTAAATTAAATCCAAAGTGATTAAGAAATCAAGATTGGCTGAACCTTGAATCATTGAGGGCTACATTCCATCTGTGTATGTAGATGTGATCTCTCAACTCACAAGTAGACTTCAAAAATGTCAGTTTCTACCGTCAACTCATGCAGAGCAACTGTGTGGAGTACAGATGGACTATCTCATAAAGTCTCCTTTCTCCTGAGACTTTTCACTGATTCAGATCCAGCAGATTTCAGATGTAATGTTGTCCTTGGAAGTTTATCTGTGTCCTCAGGGTCACCTAAGTCATGCAAATGGGTGTGGAGCCTTCTTGGAACAGTTGAAAGACCTTCTAAAAATGCAAATGACCAGCTGTCTGCAAGGAGTATAAATCCTTCTATTCCCCACCATCCAGCCAGAGCTGAAGAAACTTCTTGGATGAAAAGCTAAATGTCTTCAAAGAAAAACCAGAAAGTCCAGTTGCCTCTTGAAAAAGCACCTTTGTACACAGCACATAGGCTCATGAGAAACACAAGCATTCTTTCTGAGATTGTAGCTGAGAAGGATCTGTGTTTTCTACATGTCCTTTTTAGAAAACCTGTGGCTAGTGACACTGTGTTATGTACTTGTCTCTTTTGAAGGGCAATGGCAAAGTTAAATTTTCCAGTCTGCACTGCTATAAACTAGATCTGGAGAAGTCGGACTCTTTCTGAATGAAGATTCTTTCATGATAGCAGAACTATAGTTGTGTAGGGGATGCAGCAATCACATAATTAGTTTTGGATCTATTTCATGATTCAGAAAGAAGATTAATTCAGGCCCAACTGATTTGGCAAGTCTCCAGCTTGACCTGGGGCTAGTATTTGGATCTCAGTTGAAAAAAACCCACTAAAGTCTCATATCACTCATCAACTGTAATTGGAATTCAGACAACAGTATTAAATTCTTCTGCCCCAAATTCTTGATTGACAGCACAAAAACCTCTCCTGAGGGAAGACACATTAAATTTCAGGTAAATAGATTATCAACTTGATTCATAACAACCAGCAAGTTGTTTTGGGCTTCTAGCAACCAGGTAGATTTTCTCCATGACAGTCTATCCCTAACCTGTACTTTCAAGTCTCTCAATGGTGTACCTATCACCACTGTAACTGAGCCCATTCCTCTTGCTGCTGGTTGTCTTCCCTTTCCTTCCACCTTTTCCAAAGAGCTAGTTTTTATGTAATACCGTATTGTATGTCAAACATATGACAAAGTGCTTTATTTAAGCCGTGTCTATATTTTGACTTTTTTAAATAAAATTTTATTTATTTAGTACATGGCATGTACAAAGTTTTTGCAATCACTGATATACAGCACTAATAAAACACATATATATAAACACAAATATAAGTTTTAAAAAAGCATTAGCATTTACATGTATGCAGGGGTGGAATTTGACTGGTGTAATTACCGGTTTGGTAGTTCGCTGCGCACACATGTGAATCATCGTCAGCTTGCTGTCTGGACAGCTGAGCAGCGCTTCACGTGGGTGCGCAGCATTTGGAAAAGCACTTTTTTCCTGCTTTTTCAATTGCAGCTGTGCCCCACAAAGCAGCTGAGGCTGAAAAACCAGGGAATAAAGGTCATGTAAGAGTCCAGGCAGGTGGGTGGGCCAAAACAGCAGCAGACATAGAACCAGTTCTGTGTCTGCTGCTCTTCAGAGCTACCTTGAAGTCGGTCGAACCCCACCCCTGCATGTATGTAAAGTTTGTGGAAAATGCAATATGGCTCTATAGCATCGCAAAATGTATGTTCAAAATATGATAAAATGTTTTATTTAAGGCATGTTTATATTTTGACTTCTTAAAATAAATGAATGAAAAATTCATATAGATGAATTTTGCAGTCAAAATTAACTTCTGATCCTTCTAAGGATATCAAACTTGTTGCTGTTTTTTTTAAAAGAGCCTTTTATTTCATGATATCACTTATTTTCTTACTAACCATATTCATGTCATGGACTTCACCCAAATGTTTAGCTGGAAAAAAGATCAAGCAAAAAGCATAGGAATCTAGGAGTTGTTTTTCAATGCATTATTTTAACATCCTTTAACCAAAGCACTTTGATTGAGTCACAAGATGAGACAGTATATAAATTATGACAAAAAAACCCCCAACAAATAAATCCATTTAGCATTAGAGATGTCAGTCACAAAGTTGTATTCTTCTCCCTTCTTTATGCTGTTTTCTTCCCCAATTTGGAGAGTTTGGGCAATATGTATCACAGATTGTCTCCAAATCTCTGAATGACTTGCAAGACTGCCATAGGATTCAGATTCAGTTCTGCTGAAGGGCAATTATGCTTTGGTTAGATAATTTCAGCAAACTGTGCCAATCAGCATGGTTTCTTAAAGATTAGGCCAAATCTGATGAACTCCTTTAGCTCTCCTTTGATCTCATTTAAATGTTACTACACTTGCTTTGTGAATTTTTTGCATTAAGCATTTTGGATGGTGCTTTGTAATTGAGAACTCATAGGGCTTGAATTCTGTTGAATATCTGTTACTTGATAAATATGAAGAAACACAGTCGAAGGATTTTTTCTTTCCAGCACGTAAATGGTCAATAGCTAAAACTAGGGCTTAAACAGTAAATTAAGCCTGGACAAATGAAAGGGATAACTAGCTGTATTGTGCTCTGCTTAGAAACTTCCCAGGGGTACCTTCTGGGCAACTTAAAGACAAATATTAAGTCAAATGGAATTTTGATCAATGAAGCAAAACAATTACTTTTTCCTCCTTATCTCACTTATTCCTTTCAGTGTACTCAGGGGATGAGGAACCTATGGCTTCAACTTAATTTCATGTTTTAATTTAATGTGGCCTACTGAGACAGGATAAGAGAAAGCAAGCAAGCTAGAGACACTATGTGGTTCCACAAAATTTTCCCACTTTAAGCCTGGCCTCACATCCATGATTGGCCTGCACTGCACTGGGAGAAGGAATTGTTTAAAAGAAAAAGATGTCCCATCTCTTGATGGTTTCCATCTTTAGGGTGAGATAGGAATAATATGCTCTGGGCAAAGACATTCATCCTTTGCTCTTCTGAATACCTAAAAAAAGTGGGATCGGCTTCCAAACATCCCTATTTGAACAGATGTCCTTGCTTCTGTCTGTTTCTTTCCCAACAGACATAAAAATATATGCTCCTCTCTGTTCTTCGATACTCTGTCCTTCTATTGTCACATAATTGTCTTGACTTCAAAGGCCTGAAAGAAAACTGTAAGAAAATACTGAGATTTCTTTACCCTCATTTTAAATCTTCAGCTCTTAGACTCAACTAAAAGTTCATTTTGGCCATGGTGAAGACATTTTACTCAATAGTGGCTGCAAGTTGAGAAGATAATGAGAATGATCTGTCAGGAGAGGCTACTCATGTTATGGTTACGATAAAAATCAATTCCTTTCACTTGAAGCAGCTTTTCTACAGAGGGAAAGCATAACAGATACAGCAGAACAAAGTATTTTTGTGTGTTTGAGGCACCTTGATAAACACTTCTTAAATCTGAGTATTACATTAGTAACATAATTTAATTTCAGTAGATCAGATAATTAATTATGGCACCTAGCAATCTATCAAAACATGAAAAAGCTACAGCAAAGCAAGAACAAGCCAGATCCACCTTTTCTTATGGATAAAAAAAGGCAAAAAAAGCAAATAAATCACTATTCTTTTCTATGGAATGTTTACTAGTTTTAGTTGAATAACTATCTAAATAGTCTGATAGTTTTAATAAAACTGGATCAATACTGATTTACTTTCCACAATGAGATACATTTTTTAGTCAGAGATACCCACCAAAATTATCTTTTAACTGAAAGGTATATAAATTTGTGCTCTGTACACAATTCAATTATAAAGAAGCCCAATTTGTAAATTCTTTATCCCAATTTTTTGTGTTAATGGAAAAAAGTCTGGAGTCAAAGTATATCCACAGTTCTTGGTATTAAAAAAACCTAAAGATTAAATCAACCTAGATGCTCTCAAATTTTCTGTTCAGATAACAAAATTATTTATGTTTTAGTTCTATTACTTTTGTTCCTTTCGAACATATTACATTCTTCCAGGGGTGGGATGCTACCGGTTCTGCCCGGCACCAGTTCTGTGTTTGCTGCTGTTTGGCCTACCCACCCGCCCGGGCTCTTACCTGTCCTTTATTTCCTGATTTTTCAACCTCAGCTGCTTTGCACGGCACAGCTGAGGTTGAAAAAGCAGGAAAAAAGATGCTGTGTGTTTTGTTCGGAAAACACACGAGGTAGACCGGGTTCCAACAACAAAAAGGCTTTATTCACATACTAGTCCTCATAACAGCGAATAGCCTTGGCTGAAACGAGCGCAAGCCTTTTATACAGGCTGCGCCTGCTGGCTTGTAGCCAATGGCAGTTGCTTGGATATTTGCCGCCTTTCAGACAGCTCTCTTTGGATTGGTTTTCCTAGTGAAAGCAAATCCAATGCTCTAGTTTTATTGACCAATCAGGTTCGCATATTTGGAGTCAACCAATTTACATATAGAACACCCCCCCCTCTATTTCAGTTAGTCTACGTTGTGCTGACGTAGTCTCGTAGGTTAGGCGGCGGCTTTTCTGGACTTGACCTGACTTGCGCAGTTCATTCTTAGTGAAAGTCTTCGACCGGTTCGGATGGGGCTTGCCAGTTGTTCAGTCGTCGTTCTTTCTCTACCCTGGCAACCGTCTTGGAAGGGGTGAGTCAGCGCATTAACGCTGCTGAGTTCTTGCCTTGAGTTTTGCCTGCTGTTTCCGCTCCCTCCCGTTTCCTCCGGGCAAGGTCGAGCTGGCCTGGCTGGCCCCTTCCGATGGTGTTCTTTCATGCAAAGTCTCTCCCAATAACAGTGAAGTCCTATTTATTTGCTCTTTTTGATTATTATGTTTCATTGGTTTTGCGGTCTTAAAAAGTTCTTTATTTACTTTCTCGCATTTCCCCCCCCCACTTGGTTTGCAATTCGTCGGTTGTTGTCGTGCGAATGGTTTGTATGTCTGTGGCTCTTTTCTATAATTCGGGATCGCAAGTCTGGGTCTATGTGCCCGCTTCCTAATTCCCTGCCATCCTCTTACTGTTAACCGTAATTTGGGGCCTGTGATTTGCGCAGTAAATTCTGTCCGCTGGTAGCCATTACCGCGGTCCCTGTGAAGTTTTAGCGTATACCAAATTCACCTATTTCCGAATTGTCCTAAAACCTATGTAAAGGAGTCAGGGGGCGTTTTCTGGAGTTAAAATTTGGGTTGTAACCTATCAAGCGTGTGATCTGAACTTTGCCCCCATAAGTTTATTCTGCTGGGGACTTGTTGGTTTACGGTTACTGGGGCGTTATGTGACTGTGAGTTGTGAGCAAACGGTTTACTTTTCTGTTGCGAACATCTCCAGCTTCCATTCTTCTAACCCTTCTTTAGTAAACCAGACCATTTCTACTCAGCCCTAGCACGTATCGGCGCCGGCGTCTTGGGCCGGCGCAGTTAGTGGCATGGTCTTTATACCTAGGGAAGGCTATTGGTTATTGCCTTCAAAATGTAGCATTGCGTTAGCTGTTGGTCCTCATTATCGGAGTTACAAAGAACGTCCGGTAGACCTTATGTGGTGGTGCAAAAAAGTCGATTGTCCCAGTTTTTAATTACAGTTTCTGTTTTGTCGTTGATGGCATAACTTTTTCTTCAAGCCAATTAGAATAGGCATCAATGACAATCAAGAAGGTTTATGCCCCTGGGTTAGGACCGCCTAAGTCATATGTTGGATTCTTTTGACCAAGGTCCCCGAGGCGGTTTCCCAGTCCTAACTTGTGGGTGCTTTGGTGGGGACGCGTCTATAATCCCTGCATTCTGTTGCACGAGCTTAACCCAATACTCTATGTCCTTATTCAAATACCCGGCCACCCAAACATAACTTCTTAGCAAGGCTTTTCATCTATAACCATTCCCGTTGTGCTCCTTCATGTAACCAACCTAAGTTACCCTGCGTTGTAATTTGGTGCAGAATTGACCACCCGATCTATATCCCCACAATCAAAACACCCCTTTTGATATCTGAAAGTTTCAGTCTGTCTGGGACCAGAAAGGTTTAAGGTTTTTCGTTTTTTGTTCTCCGGCCAGCCTTTACCTACCCATGCTAAGAACGCGTCGGCAGTCAATGAGTCTTTTTCGTCGGTGGCTTTCTTGGAGACATCATAAGCTGATATGGTGTAGATCGGCGGCAAGTACTCATATTGTAGTGTTGTCATCGCCTGGTGCCGGGGTTCTCCTCGGTTGTTTGGTAAGGGTGCTCTGCTCAGCGTCCGTCCTTGAAATTTGTTTCCCCTGGGCGATGTTTGTCGATGACGTGTTAGCGTAATAAGCTGCTAGGAAACTCTGACCATCTAGTCATTCTGGGTTGACAGGTATATAAGCGTTGGCTTGTTTTCCCGCCAAAATCCCCATCAGCGTTGTTTGTGGTTTCTCATTATGGCCCTTTGAAAGGATTCCACCCGTATTCCACCCGTATATGTACTCGGTTGGAAGGCGTTTCACTCCGAGCAACTATAGCTAGAGCTTCCCTGTCCAGTTAGCCGCTATAATATTATCGCTCGTGGTTTTGGATAGTCAGTTCCTAGAGCTAAATGGCGACGGGTTGCTTCTCTGTCCATCAGGAAATTATAGTTTAGGTGGCCTCGAGGAATGGCACCTACTCTCGTATGGTGAGGGCGTTCGCATGTACACTTTCTAATGGCAGAGTGTTGCTTAAATGGATGAGAACGTTCTGTTGATGTTAAGCAATCTTCTATTTAATATTTTGGAAGGCTTCTTTTCTTTTAGTTAGCCCTAAGTCCTAATTTGCCTCTTGTCTAAAAGACGGTGTGCAACGGGTTCTGCCTATTAGTGAGCCTTGTTTGGCAAAGGAACACATTATTAGAAATTAATTTAGTCCTTTAAAAATGCTTGTAGTTCTTGTTTTGTTTCTTTGCCGTTCAGCGTAGCCCTGTCCTTCTGATTGCTTTAACTTTTTTTCTGTAGCGGTGGATACCCTCTCACGTCTAATATTGAGCGTAGCCCAGGGCAATTCGACGCATATTCTTTAAATTAGGCAGCACTTTCTCTTTTTACCTTTGAGGCCAGATTCCCAAACTTTAGTTATACTTCTTTGATGTCTTTTTCTTAATTGAGTTTTCCATCTCTGGGCCGAGTATTAGGACGTTTCTGCTCAAAAATAGGTGAACGACTTCCTTGTATGCCATTAAGAGTGCAGCTCATCAAACTTCTGGAAAACGCATGGGGCCATGCTATACCCAAATTGGAGTCGCATGACATTTGACATGCGCCGCTTTATGTGTCGTGACTTTAGCTCTGTGCCTTCCTGCTGTTTTCTGGGTATCCACTGCGGAGTTGTTGCATAGGCTTATGTGCCAAGTAACGAGTTTAGCCAAAATTACTTTGCCCTATTAAATCTCCAGGGAAGTAAGCACAAATGTCTGCGACTACTGGCCCATTCCGGGTATGCCGCTTGTTTGTATATGCTGGTGGTTCAGACGGTGCCTATATAGTCCCACAGATTCTAATGGACCGTCAGCGGTTTTATGGGTTGTGGACAAATGCGCGTTCCCACTTGGCCATGCGTCCAACAGATCAGTTACTAACACCCTCCTAGTGTTGCTATTAGTTTTTGCTCTAGCTGTTCCTCTATTTTCTGCCTTTAGTGCAAGGGAACTCGCTCTGACGCTTTTAATTCCTTCGTGGGGCTATTTGGGTGGTTACTAAACTGAAAGAAATGGGCATTTCCCCTGATACTGCCAATCGTGACCGCTCAAAACGGATACCTGTGAACTCTGCCGGAATTGAGGTCTTTTCTTCCCACCGGCTTGTGGTCACTCGATTGACCCCAGTACATTCTCCGCAGTGCCCACAATGGTTTGCCGAACGATTCCAATGCCAGGAGGCTTGCCCGGTCTTGTCTCCCGGCTTTCAATCTATATTGTGTCTTAGCTGGTAGTATGTTGACGTTGTTGTTCTATAGCGCCGACTCAGATATACTGTCCCCCAATGCCGACTAAACAGGGATTTGGTTATCTCTTGGCGTTATTAGCTCTTATGAGTGCGTTAGGTAGTCTCTGTCTTCTTTGTTAATTCTAATGGCGTTGGATGTTATCTGGTTAGCTGTTTTATTGTAGTTTCCCACGATTACCATAGAAATAGGAAGGACCCGAGTCCACCTTCCTATCCGTGATGGTGCTTTTCCTTCGAATTTTACAATGACTTTAACTTCTTTCCTGCTTTTCCTTCTGAGCGCTCTCATACAGTTGACAGTTTTGGTGCTGTATTGGCTCGCTGTGTCCTGTTGCACCTTTCTTATCAGCTTCGTATTAGCGCCTCAGCTGTTAGGTATTGGGCAATTTCGGCGTACCGTATGGGCTATACGCTTTTCTTAGTTTCTACAGACTTTTTGGTTGCATATGCCCTCATTTCTTATGCCAAGCCTGCAGATAGTGCCTGTGGCAGAAATCTGCATTCGGCCTCGGCTTATGGTTAATCTCCTTGCATGCCAGGCGCACCCCGCCAATTTCCTTCTTCGCCCCGCTCTTTTTTTGTTCGCGAAAAACATGCGACCAATCGTCGATCTTCTTTCGACTATGGGCACTCGATCTGCCTCTCCCGACTTACCTCAGTAGTGGGTTTTGGTATAGGCTGTTTTCTGTTCTTTGTTCCTGGGTCCTGTTGTTTCTTCGCTGTGTGTATGTTCTATTTTTCTTCATATTCCCCCCCCCTCCCCCCCCCCCCCCCCCCCCCCCTCCCCCCCCCCCCCTTTGTGTACCGCCGATTTTTTGCGGCTTCGGCGGCCTGTGGCTTCCGCGATCGGCTTCCGGTTACCGCTGCTGATGTTGGGTTCTTTGTGTGCATTTTAATATTATTCTCTGTGCAGTAGAAGTCTCTGTAGCCCCCTAACACCACGCCGATCTTCTCATTCGCTATTCGCTCGATGGTTCAGGAAATCACACTCATCACCCCTCATTTGCTCAGTCAGCAGCCAATGAAATCCGGCGATGGTCTCTCCTCTCTCTCTAGCGTCTCTTTTGGTAAAATTCGCTAGTCACTCTTATTAAATTAAGACACCCACTGCGCAGCATAGTGCTGCTTCTGAGATATTTCTTTGCTAATTCTGGCCACGCTTAGTTGTTTAACCTAATTCTCGTCGGCGGTTATCTCAGGGCCTTATGTTCCATTTCTTGTATAACATCGTTGGCCACGCTAATGAGTGAGGAACAACAGCTCGCTTTATCATTGCTTTTGAAATGCCTTCCATTTTCATTGCCCTCTCCAAATACATTTGGAACCGTATGCCATATGACATCCAATCTCTTCGTTAGCCGATTTGATAGGGTTGCGTGGCCGGTGCATTGCTTTCCAGCATCTTCTGCTGTCATCTGGTTTTTCTTATCACCGCATAGCAGTTTCGCTCAGGCTATGATCCCACCTTCATTCGCCAGCTGTTATTGTCTCGGGAAAACATCACGATTTCCTAGACCGGCGTTCCTAATCAACAATAAGGCTCTTATTCACATTTAACTAGTCGAGTAACATTGTTGAACACCTGGCCTTCTAGATAAAAACGTAGGCCCAGCCTTATACAAAGGCTGGCCTGTCCGCTTTTTTGTAGCCAATGGCAGTTGCTTGATATTTTGCCACCTTTCAGCAGCTCTTTGGATTGGTTCCTAGTGAACCAATCCAATGCTTAGTTTATGTGACCAATCAGGTTCGCATATTTGGAGTCAACCAATTTACATATAGAACACTGTGCATCTGCACGCTGCACTTTTCAGTATGTGCACGCAAAACGTAGTCACCAAACTGGTAGTAACACCAGTTGAATCCCACCCCTGCATCCTTCCATTGTGCATTCCAATATGAGATGATATTCATCTCACTAGTGCTCAGCTATGAAATCATATTTGTTTTTCTACAATAAGGTGAGCTCATGTTTTTCCATATTCTGTACTCAAGGGTGGGCTTCAAAAATTTTAGCAAAGGATTCTCTGCCCTTGGGTGAGGATTCTCTTCTTGTTGGTTGAGTGTGGCCTAGTCAGCCTGCAGCACCACGGCAGGGGGAGGGCATTTTTGCCATCCCTGGGCTCCCGAGGTTTTTCTCAAGCATCTGGGAGGGTGAAAACCTCCTCCCTGATCTCTGAAGGCTCTTTGGAAGCTGAAAACAGGCCCATTTTATGGCCTTCCTGAACTTGCGGGAGGTGTGTTTTTCACCTTCCCTGAGCCTCCATGCTTGCTCTGCACTCACCTGCATCCAAAAAGGGCCACGTGGGGACTCCTGGGAGGGGCAGAGTGGGCAGAGCAGGGCCAACCAGCAGTGGGATTTGGGAGTTCTCTGAATTGCACAGAATCTTAGCTAGGGGCTCTCCTGAACCCCTCTAAACCCCAGCAGCCCATCCCATCTGTACTTCAATGTATGTAGACAGCAAGGGCTATACTTGTTCTAGTATTCTTCAGGATTTTTTATTGGGCTGTTAAATAGGCTCCAAGTTGTAATTATTATGTCACTATCTCCTGTAATACACATCTTTATTTCATTCCATTTTCAAGCCTCAGATATTTTGTCCTTCATCCAACTAACATAGTTCAGGATTCTAGCAGCCAAATCCCACTTGCTATCACCTTTCCTATAGCCAGTGCCTTTTTTCTTTTTAATCTGCTAGCAGAGAAGCACCCGAGTCTCCAGATTCTTCAGGTGTCTTTCTATAGCTTTGAAACTCAAGGTGATATCCTTGTAGCAGCTATTGGTAGTACAATTTTTCTCCCTTGGATAAACAGAAAAGGAATATCTTTCCACTCACTGGATGAGCCTTGTTTCTGTTTGTTACTCTCTCATCCACCATCTAGCACATGCATTCTAATAATCTAATTGAATTATCACCTCCAGAAATGGATACAATTAGTGAATTAACAGCTTTGCAAACATACTTTAACTGCCACTAAATCCAGAAGTATATTTAAGCTATGAATTTTGAGTTTTCAAAGTGTAATTGCCATCTACTGTTGCCTGAATCTTTAGCTTTCTTTGATTCTCTTCCATGCAGAAAAATACTTAAAGTACAATGTTTGTTTGGCCTAAAATAACTTTGGTCACACTTACGAGCTGAGCAAAAATACAAGCTTGCACTCTTTGAAAATACATTCCATATTTTTTTAGACAGCTATACAAACATACATAACCATTCAGGACATAAGCTGCAGAATTATGCCTGTTCATATTCTCTAGTACCTCCAACAACAGCAACTGCAACAACAAAAAGTGATTTCTTCTTGTTATTTTCTTAGGTTCTCAGGCTGACTTGAATCAGTATGCAAAAATGTCATCAGGAAAATGTGTTAGTGATTTCCTCTCCTGAATATTGTGGATCTTTTTGTTAACAAAGTGAGGTCTCTGCCTGAAACTCGCTGTTTTATATTTCTTCTGATTTTTGCAGATTTAATTTTTTGGGTCCAAGTTCTGCTGCCCATATCTATTGCATGTTGTGGCTTCTGTATAAATAGCTTGGTATTCTTGCAAAAAAAAATCTTCAAAAAATGTTGAATATCTACAACTTTAGTAGGTAACTTCAAAATAACAGAAATGAAGGAAACCTTGTATATTTTAACCTGTTAAAGCTGTCACATTTGTAATTTAGACCTACAATTTCAAGGGACAATGGAAAACAGCATTTTCAATAATATTTATGGTTGAAGACTAGCTGAAATTTTATCCTTTAATCTTTCACTGTCTAGCTAATAGTCATTATTCTCCATTTTAACCTTGCTACCAAAGGTTATAGTCATAGGGCAGTTGGAGGAATTTGCTGTAATTCATTTGAATGAGAATCTGTCAGCTTCAGAGTTGGTAATAGAATGAACCAGGTTGATTTAATTTCCTCACTCTCATAATCCTTGGTGAAGATCATTGTTTGGCATGAAGATCTTTTACTGATACCATTAGATATTTCAGTGCACTATTGTAGCGAGGAAACAACCATGGGGAAAAACACTGAAGGCGGCACGTATAGGATCTTTAGCTTTTAGAGGAAAAGCAAATGGAAAAATCCAAATAAATAAATCCTTCCTCTGCTTCAAGAAAGACTTAATATCTTCAATCTTCTGGCTTTGCACAAGGAATAAAGATATAGAGGACTATAACCATATAACATATTTATTTAGTTGCCAACTCACCATGAGGGGAAAAAAGAAAATAACTTTAGCTTGCTTCAATAACTTTAACAAAGTATTTCACAGAAATTGTCAAATAAAGTTATTTACAGCTAAAAATCATAACCTGCTAATTTCTAGAAGTACAAAATGATGCTGGGAAACAGAAAAATAAAATATAATATACTTTCAGTGAGGACTGTGCTTTCTTCTCAATTGTGTTATCTCCAAGCATATCTAAGTTCTTTGAATGCCTAAACAATACAATCCATCCTTAGATGCAAGCAAGCAAATGAGCCAAATCTCTTTCCAAATATAAAATGCTCTAGGATAATGTTCCGTCCGGAAAAACACGAGGTAGACCGGGTTCCAACAATAAAGTCTTCATTTGTTTAACACAGTAAGAAAATGGAACATTGGCTCAAGCCGCGACAGCCCTTTTATACCTTTCTGTCTGCCGGCT
>BHFT01006681.1:0-15987 GCA_004320025.1 Laticauda laticaudata
TTGAGAGCGGATAACAACGGATGGAAAATTTGCTCATCCGCTGTGTCCTTTTTACATACATTTTGCATCCATTGGCCGGTATGACCTAGCCTTAATAGTCCAGCTGGTTCATGGTCTTCTCAGTCTTTCTAAATGCAACCCTTCCATTCCCTTCCTTCAGTTGCATTTGATTCATAATAACCCATCAATTAAATCTACTTCGTACATGGATGAAAGTCAATCAAAAACTTCCACGAAGTTAGATTAGAGTGAGAAGTTGGATAAAATTCCCAAAGGCAGCAGTGACAAATCATTTCTATATTATTACTACCTTCTGGTATATAAAGTTACCAGAAGTCAAGCTAAACTAGAAGGAGCATCTGTATTTTCATGGAACCGAATCCACACTCCATTTGTTATATTTGTGTAACAGAAATAAATGCTTCCAAATTAATCTATTAAGTTATATAGGCAAACATGCATTATGTAAAAAATAATAATGCAAATTGAAAAATCCGTTAGGAAATTGCCAATAAAATGACTGCTTCTTCTAATGAAAATGTATTTACATTTTTGACAATTGGGGAAACAGAGAAATTGAGAGTGACAGATATGACATTTTTAACAGCAGATGTAAGTGATGCACCAATTTAAGATGAATAAGAGCAGCTAACCAACAGGGAGGACAGGTGTATTAGAGATAGTACACATCTTCAGTTATATATTAAAAAGATAAAATTAATAATTAATAAGTCCCAGTCTGTGAATCAAATTTAAAATTAACCATAATAATAATAATATAGGTAATCCTCATTTAGAAACTACTAGTGTAGTTTCCAACTACTATTGGTTTAAATTTCTGTTGTCTAGAAGTGACAAACTTATAAGTGTTCACACACAAACCTGGTACCTCTGAACTAGTAACTCTGCTTGTGCAAAGAAATTTAGATTTGCTTTGCAAAAGCAAACTGCATCTTGAAGGCAACATGATTCTCTTCACTGAAAGTGAAGATATGCCCAATTGACCTTGGCAAAGCAACACCAACTCTGGTATTGCCTATAGTGTTTGATCAAGGCATCTCAGACAGACTTCCAGTCCATGAAAAAATACCCCTTGCATGATCCATCTTCACCACACATTGTGAGGTGAAATAACGCAAGTGTTTTGCTTTGGTACTAAGGAACCACACTATTTCTCAAAACAGTTTTGAGGATGATTCATTCGAATCTTTACCAGGGGCTACTGGTTTGAATCTGTTCAGGCAAACCCCTTGCTCCAAAGATCAGCTGACTGTAAACCAGTTTGTTGCGACAAGCATGTGGGCCCACCTGTTCCTGCTCTTTCCTGTGCTTTATTTCCTTTTTTTAGAGTACAGTTGATTTGCGCACCTCAGCTGTTTTTATTCATAGGGACTGTAGTAGAAGGAGGTATAAGATCTTTTTTAAAAGTGGAGCATGTGCACAATCACTGAACTGGTTGTTATACCAATGGAAACCCACCCTTGATCTTTATTGAAACAAACATTCCTTTGAAACATTACATTGGTTCTACTATACAGCCCATTTCTATCAACAGATACCAATTCAGCTTCCTTTCAAGACCACCTGTTTAAAATTAAATGCCGAGAGCATGCAAGAAATTATGCATTTTAAAAACCCCATATACATGCAATTCTCTCTCTCTCTTTCTATCTCTCTCCCTCTCTCCTAAAGGCATTTTATCTATAATTACTTGGGATTGGAAATTTCCTTTGTTTAAAGAAATGCCAAGTATAACATTTTGAACATTATCATTTATACTGCATTTATTTTGCTAATGTCAGAATTCTTCGCTATTCTAAAGCAGGTAGTGGTAGGATTATGTTCTAAATTCTGTGAAATGTATCTCTCTGCATTTTTATCAAAGATGATAAGATTCATAAATGATTTTCACTACAGCAAATATGTTTTGATAGAGATCTCAGATAAACCTACCTCATTCTTTCTAAGCAGATTGGACTGAAATCCTTCAGTCTGGTTGCTTTAGGAATTGTGACTTGAATGGCTGGATTATTCCTGTAAAGCAGAGTGATGAATAAACATGGGGCGTTTACAATGGACATATAGATTTTTCAGTAGCATTCATCATCAAATAATTGTATCCTTCTCAAAGCTTTGCCAATTTCAAAAAATATAAAATAATGGAAGTTGGCACAAAAATCAAAGCTTCATCTTTATATAAGTGGGATCTCAACTGGTTGTGGCTGAGCAGGAAAGGAATACTATGGACATGTAGGATAGCTGAAAAATATTTCAACCCACCATTCTGCTGGTGTTTTTAAAAAAGAAAAAATACCTTGTATCCTGGGAAGGTTCTGGAAAAATTTAGAAAATAGGACTAGTACTATGATGAATGAGTACTTCTGGGTTGAGCAGCACCTAAGTTTAATAAATTTTTAAAGTCATTTTGCAATCTTAGAGATACCAAAGAATATGTAGAAATCTGATCACTGCATTTTCTTGTTATGAAAACTGAGATAATAATATAAGCAAATTTGGATGGTTTTAAAAGTGGCCTTGATGGTGATGATCGATTAGAATATCAAGAGCAGAAACATGAACTGAGCATTTCTACAAAAAAATTTGTGGGTGGGATCAAAAGATTTATGGAAGAAATTCCACTTCTGCCCAATTTTATTTCAGGGGATTTTCTACAAAATTGAGAAGTAAAATTAAAATTGACATTGCACATTATTTTTTTGCTTGTTACCCAACATTGCTTCCAACAATCCACTAAAAAATATTTTTCTTCAAACATCAAAGTTTTGATTTTGTTTGTATGTTGAATGCTGATGGAAAAAATATAGAACTTTGGATGATGGATATAGTTTTAGTCTATTGGACAGGATAGGGTCACTAAACAAGGTAGGGTATAACTGCTGCCTTGGAACAATATGCAGATGTACAAACTAAATTTTGATTTAGGAGATTTGAAAGTAAAATCGATTTGGTCTTTCTGTTAATCCAAGAATAAATGAGTAGTGATTTCACAAAAGAATAATCACAGAGAGAAAGGGGGGGGGGGGGGGAGAAAGAATTGNGGGGGGGGGGGGGAAGAGAAAGAATTGTTCATGACTTAATCTGTCTGAATTACATATAGAAAGGATTATTGTGGCATGGTGTACAAAACGACTTCCTTTTTTGTGGTGGTTTTTAAGTGAATGCTGCAATTGTGAAGGGAGCATGGTATCATTAAATGAATCCATTTTATCCAATGGACAGGTTGATTGGAAATCAGATGTAAACACCAGAGACCAGCAAATATATTGAAAATCACAGTCAGGTGACCATGGGATCCTGCAATTGGCCATAAAACTGAGCTAGTTGCCAAGCACTCCAAATGTAATCTCATGACTGGGAGGGGGGGAAATCGTAGCTGTCAGAACTTCAACATTGGATTGTATCTCTCAGGGGAGGGGTCCGTTGTAACTTCAAATAGTTGTTAAGTGATTGGTCATTGAGCAAATACTAATTGTACTTTTTAGTAGATTTTTGTTCTATAAGTATTTTAGAGCTCTAGAGCTTCTAGAAATTTCATATTTTAGTTATCTTACTCATAGTTTGTATATACATAGATCTCTGAATTCAGAAAGTTCCAACCTCAAATTGATATGTTAAAGAATGTATGTAGACAGATAATAACCATTTCAAAGGAGATCAACAAAGATGTCTAATGTACTGTAGAAATGTTTAACATCCAAGATACTGTATAAGTTATTCAGTACTTACAAGAACCTCTGCACTAGAGGACTAGAAGATGAAGTTAGATTAACACTTTGGTTATTACATACATACACACACACACACACACACACACACATTGTGTACGTGTGTGTGTGTGTTATTACCAAATTGGAAGGCTACAGGAACTGATGGAATACCCACAGAAATATTGAAGCTGGCTTGAGAGAAGCCCAATGTTGGGCTTGAGAGAAGCTGAAGTGATTGCTGATGATGACTGGATTTTTGAGAAGAACAAAGAGCATTCACACTTTGTCACTATGTGCTTGATCAGTTTGACAATACATCAAGCAGTGGAATGAGCTCAAAAAAATGGAAATACAGTATTGGAATATCTCATTGTCCTCACAAAAAAATGTATATACAGGTCAGGAAGTCATAGCATGATAGAACATACTGAAGCAGACTTTTTTCAGGTTGGTAAAGGAGTATAATGCCTTATATATTCAAGCTAATCTCCCAGTAACCAAGGTAGATGGACTCAGTTACAGTGGCAATGAGTGCATAACATTCACTACTAATGAACATTCACCACTACCTGGAGGACCAGGTTAGAAATATATCATCATGGAGAAAATGTGGTCACAGCAATTTGATGGCTCATAATCAATCAGAGAGGGAGGGAGGGAAAGAAGGATCTATAATTCCACATTTTTAAATATGACCTTATGCTGGGCTTGGATCAAATGAGATTTTATTATGTTTTATTCTCCTTGTCCATGCCATAGCATTGTATACGACACTGCTCAAAAAAATAAAGGGAACACAAAAATAAGACATCCTAGATCTGAATGAATGAAATATTCTTATTAAATACTTTGTTTCATTACATGGTTGAATATGTGCTGACAACAAAATCACACAAAAATTATCAATGGAAATAAAATTTAATAATCCATGGAGGTCTGGATTTGGAGTTACACTCAAAATTAAAGTGGAAAAAAACATTACAGGCTGATCCAACTTTGATATAATGTCTTTAAAACAAGTCAAAATGAGGCTCAGTTGTGTGTATGGCCTCCACGTGCCTTTATGACCTACCACAATGCCTGGGAAGGCTTCTGATGAGGTGGCGGTATGCTCTCCTGAGGATCTCCTCCACACCTGACTAAAGTAGCC
This sequence comes from Laticauda laticaudata, assembly GCA_004320025.1. Classification (NCBI taxonomy): domain Eukaryota; kingdom Metazoa; phylum Chordata; class Lepidosauria; order Squamata; family Elapidae; genus Laticauda; species Laticauda laticaudata. The sequence goes on from BHFT01006681.1 coordinate 4,879, forward strand.
CCCAACTCTTGACAGTCTGTGGTGCATGTGTCATTCGGTGGATGGAGCGAGACATGATGTCCCAGATGTGCTCAATTGGATTCAGGTCTGGGAAATGGGCGGCCAGTCCACAGCATCAATTGCCTTCATTTGCAGGAACTGCTGACACACTCCAGCCACATGAGGTCTAGCATTGTCTTGCAGTAGAGGAACCCAGGGCCAACCGCACCAGCATATGGTCTCACAAGGGGTCTGAGGATCTCATCTCGGTACCGTAATGGCAGTCAGGCTAACTCTGGCGAGCACATGGAGGCTGTGTGGCCCTCTAAAGAAATGCCACCCCACACCATTACTGACCCTCTGCCAAACCGGTCATGCGGAGGATGTTTCAGGCAGCAGAACGTTCTCACAGGTGGTTCCAGACCCTGTCATGTCTGTTCACACTGTGCTCAGTGTGAACCTGCTTTCATTATGAAAGAGCACAGGGGCGCCAGTGGCAAATTTGCCAATCTTGATGTTCTCTGGCAAATGCAAGCGTCCTGCATGGTGTTGGACTGTAAGCACAACCCCCACCTGTGGACATCGGGTCCTCATACCACCTCATGAGTCTGTTTCTGACTGTTTTGAACAGCCACATGCACATTTGTGGCCCGCTGGAGTCATTTGGCAGTGCTCCTGCTGTCCCTCCTTGCACAAAGGTGGAGGTAGCGGTTCCTGATGCTGGTGTTGGCCTCCTAAGGCCTCCTCCACATCTTCTGATGTACTGGCCTGTCTCCTGGTAGCGCCTCCATGCTCTGGACACTACGCCTGACGACACACCAAACTTTCTTTTTGCCACAGCTCGCCATTGATGTGCCATCGCTGGATGAGCTCGCACTACCTGATCCAGCCTGTGTGGGTTGTAGACTCCGTCTCATGCTTTACGCACGAGAGTAAAAGCACCGCCAGCATTCAAAAAGTGACCAAACCTCAGCCAGAGAGCATAGGAACTGAGAAGTGTCTTGTGGTCCCCACCTGCAGAACCCCCTTTATTGGGGATGTCTTGCTAACTGCCTTTGCTTTCCACCTGTTGGTCTTATTGCCATTTTGCCACAACAGCATGTGAATTTATTGTCAGTCGTGTTGCTACCTAGGTGGACCATTTGATTTCACAGAAATGTGATTGACTTGGAGTTACATTGTGTTGTTTAAGTGTTCCCTTTATTTTTTTGAGCAGTGTATGTAAGGTACAAAGTTGCTGCTGAAAAGAATAAGAAATACAAAAAACCAAAATCTTTTTGGATAGCTTTCTGAATAGTATCAGATGTTATTCTGCCATTTGGAAACTTTGGTTTTATCTGCTGACTCTCACACCATAATTTTTTTGGTAGGTCTGAGGAAAAAGGATATCTACAGAGTATTTTGAGAAAAAGTGTCAAAGGAAACCTCTGTCTCCTCAATTTGTTAAATTCCATTTTGCTTGTTGACTCTCACCAGTTTCTTTTTCCAGGCCTCATTAATGTATTCCATGGGCAATAAAATGACCTGTTTTGTGAAGTCTGTAGCAGCTGCTTTCCCTCCAGCATTGGCAAACAAACAATGAGAACACCCAGTCATCCCTGTTCCCAGGTTCTGAGGAGGTCACGCCAAGATTCAATTCAAGCCTGCCTTTCTTTCTACCTCCCTGAATGGGAACCATGAACCAAGCAACGGTGGGTGGCCTGTGCTGTGTTTGATACCTTTATAGGATTCCAGCCTGGAACTAAAGGTGTTTCTGGCTTGAATAGGATTCCTCTTGGTTTTTGATTAGACCTCAGCTAACACAGCTGGAAAGCTTTGTGAATAAACTAACTGTGCTGAAGAAACATTCTCATGAGCTATATTATCTCTTTACATTAGAGGAATTATTATTTGTATAATGCCGTCTTTCTGCACATGCCTCCTACTATCCTGCCCATTAGGTGTATTTGAATGGTTGATAATCTGATCTGTCAATTGACATATTTTCTCTATCATGCTTTTGCATCATAGTTCAAAATCATTTTTTTTAAATTCCAGATGTAACTTGTCTCAACACACATATATTTTGCATCCTGTTAATGAATGCAACTTTTCCCAATATATACATTTTCCTTTGCAAAATTCCTCGGAATAGATTTGTTAATAAATCCCATAATGAGAAAAACTATATACAGTATGAGACAAATAGTTGTGTTACCATCAGGAAATTCCATTTGCAGTTTCAACAAGCAAGAAATATGTAATTTATTTATGATACACATATAAAATATTAGAAGGTAAAATTATGTGATTAGGTGCAATGTATTCACTAGGATATACATTTTTGTACATAATGCTTGGAAGCAGACATTCATTCAGAGATCTGCGCTGCCTGAAGATTTATTACATCCTGCTTTGTATTGTATTTGTATTTTACAAATATTGTAAAAATGAACATTAAGTTAATTTTCCAGAATCTTGGCCAGATTAAGAAGTAATAGCATGCACTACTAATTTTGGATACATTATAGAAAAATGAGAAACAAGGAAAATAAGAAATTTAATTTTCCCCAGGCAGAACCAAAATAACAGTGAATAGAAACCTACATTACATAATAGAATTACTGTAGCAGCTTGTCTGGAATACAAAGTGTATATGTGTGTGTGTGTGTGTGTGTGTTTGCATGTATATTCCAGCAAACTTAGATTTAAATTTCAAATATGGAAAGATTAGTATGTTTTGAATTTTCAAGCATCCATACCTATCTTTCTTATCTGAACAGAGCTCAATGGATGTTGGTGCTGAGCATATTAAGTTAATGAGATTTTTGGATCTTTATGGTAATTGAATCAACATCTACAAATGATGTAGGAATTTAAATGAGCAGCAGAAGGAATGTAAATAGAACATAGGCATTCAAATATGTTTTGGCCTGCAATTTTTAAAATCTGACTTTTCGATCTGAAAAGCTACAGTTGTTTTGATTAAAGGCATGCTGCAGTAGTGTTCATATAGATCATAGCATTGCCTGCAAATTGATATGGCCATCTAACATGCAACTTTAAGTGTAAGTACAAAAAAAGCAAATATATGCAGTCACATTCACCAACTACCACAGCTTATCTTTATATTTAACTGTAGAATCTCTGGAATTTAAGCATGAAGGGTAGTGGGGGATGGTATTTTTTGTTGTTTTAATTAACCTCTGTTAGAGGAAAGGCATTAAATGTATCCCTTTTGATAACTGACTTCAGGTTATACAACAGAATATAACTAAAACCAACTTAAAAGATCTTCTAGCTTGTTTTTAAATAACATGATTAAAACCAAATCAAAAAAAATATCAGCATTTTTCACACAGAGTAAATGTTCCTAAGATTTGAATCTGTTCATCTACATTGAACTAAATGTAACTCAAGCTCCCACTAGATTTTTTTAATTAATTTTTTCCAAGATTTTGAGTTGTAATATGAGGCAACAAAGAGAGAATTCATATGGTAGAAACACCAAGTCCCTAAGGTCTCATATGGATAACAGACCTCTCTCATTTAGGAACAAGAAAGAATCTCCTGAACAGAAAGAGAGAGCGTACATGCATCTGCTATAAAGAAAAGATACTGACAAAGCGCTTTGTTCTGGGATTTTCCTCCAATGTGCCCAACTCCATAGTTTAATGGTGGAATTAAATCACCTGTGTATATCAACTAATGCTAGGCTTTGAAGTAAAGGTTAGTGCACTATTCACCATTGATCTATTTACCATTAACAGTTTCTTTGTCATTGCATCTGTTCTGAAACATCCAAGTTTGCCAGTAGCATCAGAGAATGCTTTTCTCCCTGTGCAAATTGCAGTGTGCAGGAAAAGAAAGCTTTTTCTCCATCCATTTTGGTCCTAAGTTCCCCTCCCCTCCCTTTTTTTCGAAGCACATAAAATACAAATGCACATTTCTCACAGTGTCTAATTTGTGTGTGGGGGTATCTTTAGTTGGAGGGCTGATTAACCAGCAAAACTGAGCTATATAAATCCCAAAGCTGTAGCATTTTGGTTTTTTTTTTTTTGCATCAATGTAGAACTTTACTTGTATCATTGCTGAATTGCATTTTGTTGGATATGGCCGCAGTGTTCACGTATGTGAAGATCCTTATGGATCTTGAGCCTGTCTTCTAAAGTGTTGGCTATTCCCCCCAGCTTAGTGTCATCTGCAAATTTGATTTGTTCCCCTTCTATCCCCTCATTTACCAGTAAATCATATATGAACATATTGAAGAGTAATGGGCCTAAGACAGAGCCTTGAGGTAGATCTAGGACAATTCACCATGACCAATTTACTGCTTCCAACTTGCCATGGCCAACTTGCGACAATTGAAGACAATTCTGAATGAAACAATTCAGTTACTTTTATTCAGTTTCATTCAGTTACTTTTATTATTGGTGTCCATGTTTTTGTCAAAACTATTGAAACTGTTGTATTTCTGGATTGCCATTCTTCATTTTTATTATTATTGGCCATGGTTCCATTGAAATTAATTCAACTTTTGAATTTGTTGAATTGTCCTTCAGTGAGTTGTCCCATGATGATTTGGCCATGGTCGGTAGTCCATGGCAAGTTGGCCCATCCACTTTGGGGTATCCCACTGCATACTTCCCTCCTTGTAGATGTAGCTTCTTGGTTTTGGAAATGCTTAATGAATTTCTACAAACATGTTTGTATTTTTTCTTATTTGAAATGCTTTTCTAAGGTGATATTTTTGTTCAGTATTTGAAATATAATTAAGCATTTCGTGATTTTATGTTTGAACTTCTCAAAATATATATTTTTCCAACTTTTTCTTATGTTAGATTGCAAAAGAGTTGGACAATAAATCTTGCCATCAAAAATATTTTCAGTTTCCCCTGCCTTCAATAGTTTTCTGACATATTTTGTTTGCCATGTTAGCTCTATAAAAATTCTGGTACTAAGTGGCTTGACAGCATCTAAAACAAAGTAGCTTAGGCAGTCATATACACTTCATTTTGTTAATGAAACAGGATTTGGAAAATAAATGGCACCCCCCAAAAAAGAACAGTTCCTTTGTATTCTTAACTCACCATATGTTTCTCCATCATTTATGCAGTGCAGTCATTTGACAACTATTAGGCTTTTCTGTTTCTTTTCAGAAAAATTTAAAAGGCCTTTAGAAATTAATCCAGTTTGCCTTTAAAGTGAATCCATAAGCATGGCTTTTGCATCTATATTTATCATTATTAATAATTTTTCTTTGTCTTAATAATGATAAATATTTTGTGGCAAATTCTTAACTTCTATTTAAATACAGTGCTAAAACTATTACCCAAATCCTTCTCAAATACAATAGTATTGGATAGACTGATATAAGTCTATGTGCTGGATATTTATGACCCCCATAGATTGGTGCAAGCAGTACTTCAATGTATATTTAAGGCTCAGGTGAATCAGATATTATGTTTGTTAGCACTTTTTCAAACTTGATGCCCACCCAATATCTTGAAGAAAAATTCACTTACTTTGCAAACATATTTAATTTCATATTTTCAAAACTACATATGAATTGAAATTTAATTCGCCTTCAAATTTCATATTTCTCTGAATTTTGCAGTTTCCCAAATAATGCAAAACATATTAAGGGAAAGCCTGTATAAAAATGCATGTATTTATGAAAAATGTATAGAAACTTGACAGATTCTCAGACCTGAGAATAGAAAGTAAAAATGATAGTTTGCTGATCATTAGTGATTTCAATTTTACGTATCATTATGACTTCAATTGTCAGAGTTGCAAATAGGAAATCATTACATTTGAACATATCTAAGGGGCCCAGGTTAGGAAACATTAATTTGTAACATAATCTTAGTTGAGGAGTTTATGACTCTCCAATGTTGCTAAACTTCATTTCCCAGCAACTCTAGATAGTATGACTAGTATTGAGGAATACTGAGAAGTTTATTCAAGGGAATCTTTAGGGCCACAGGTTCCCCTCTCTGAAAATATGAAATGTTAAATTTAAGATCTCTTACAATTACTGTATTTTTCCAAAATTCTCCCAAGCTTCTTTGGTTTGCCAAATAAAACTATTTTCAATTTCAGTTCTGGACAAGAAAAATGCATATGTCCATGCTATTCTATAGCTGTTTCCAGACAGCAGTTCAATACAATATTTATTTTTCACATCTTTACTTGATTTAATGGAACTTATATTTATGAAAAATATTCTTAGACATTCAGGAAAAAATGGCAAGACAGAACTATATTTTTCACAAAACTTTATTGAATTTCAAAGAATATAACATACAAAAGAACAAAGAAAAATGTTGCAAAGAAAAAAGAGAAGTGGGGGGGAAGAAATTGGGAGTTATGGACAAAAAGGGAACAAAAAATTAACTTCTGACCTTTTTTCAGTACAGACACATCATAAAATCCAGTGACCCTTTGAGCTAATGTAAACCATAGGATACAATACTTCAGTCGTCATAAACTCTTCTAGTCATCAAATCCAAATGAATGTATCCAGAAGAAATCCAACCTAGTCTTGGCTTGAATGCTTGGGACTCCTCTACCTCTACTATCAATCTGCTTTTAGGCTTTTTTAGTACTTCACTGCAATATAGCAATAGCTCTTAGACTTATATACCACTTTATAGTGATTTACAGCCCTCTCAAAGTAGTTTACAGAGTCAGCATATTGCCCCCAACAATTTGACTCCTCATTTTACCCACCTCAGAAGGATGGAAGGCTGAGTCAACCTTGAGCCTGGTGAGATTCAATCTGCCAAATTGCAGCGGGAATAGCTTGAACCCTGACTGTAGTCTAATCACTGTGCCACCAAGGCTCCATATGCTTTCCTTTTACTTGAATTCATTTTTCCATTCCATAACTCAAACCTTGCATTCTGGGATTATAAAGAATAGGTCTTAACTGTTCTCAGTGAAATATTTTCAGGTATTTAAGAGTGGTATCATATGCTTTGTGTATCTTCTCAGGTCTAGATATTTCCAGTTCCTTTAACCTCTGTCAGACTCAGTTCCTAGTCCTCTAATCATATTTCTTACCTTTCTTCAAATCTACAGAAAGTTTCTTGAAACACTTTAATGTGAGGTCCCCAAACAGGAGAGAGTATTTAAAGTAAGGTTTGACCAATGCAAAACAAAAATCACTTCCTATGTTTTGCATTCTATGTACTGTTAATATATAGCCTAAAGTGCATTTGCCTTTTTATATTTAGTCTGTGCTAATTAGAATGTCATAAAGTAGGATACTCTCCTGCTGCCCCAATGCTTTGCTGAAATCACATATATTTCACAAAACCTATTCACATCAGCATTGATTTTGAGTTTTTGATGCAGATTTTGATCTACTTATTTGTTATTATAGTTTTTTCTCTTATATATCAGAGAACTGGTGCAGGTTACACTTTCCATAAAATAAAATATAATTGAAATCAATATCTCTAATACATATTTAGCTTATAATCATATAGTATTCAAAGATACATTCCATAATCACTATTATCAAGCCAGAAATTCTTTATTTAATTTCCTCTTTCTGTTAACAGAGTGCATTTGTTTCTGTTAAAGTTCATTTTCTTATTTGCAGTTCTTTTCTGTAAGCTAACAAAAATGTTTTCAATGTTCTTTCAGTCTTCTGGGAAATTAGTTATCCCAGGCAATTTTATGCCATTTGCAAATTTGATAAGCATTCCCACTTCTCCATTGTTCATTTAGAAAGTAAATATAAATGTTGATGAGTAGAAAGCTGAAGGCTGGGACTTGGCAGCCCACTTGTATGAGAAAGAGTCACTGATAAGCATTCCCTGGGTATGATTTTCAAGCCAACAATGTATTCACTTAACTGACATGCCACCCCACTTCCTATTCAGAAATTCATGTGACACCTGCTCAAATGGATTGTTGAACTTAATGTGTACACACTGTATTTTATTCATACACTCTGGTCTTTCTCGTTGGCATTCTCCAGATCTTTTCCAGTTTGTAATTCACATTTGAAAACAAAAGAACATTAATGAGACATGAAGAATTCGTGTACAAAAATCTGGCTCGTGCTGTTCATCTTACTTGAAAATCACATCTGTCCTAGCGGATATGTACTTATCCTTGAAAGTCAGAAAGTGATGGGAGTGGCTGATTTATTGTAGGCAATATCTTTAACCCTTTTGTGTGAAATTATGATTATCTGGCTTATCTCTGCAATTAACAGGAAGATGAGGAGAAATTAAAAGAGGCTTGCCTTTTCTGAATAATTTCAACAGTTGGTAGAAAATCATTCCTCAGAAATCTTAGGTAACTGATAGACATTGAGCTGTTTATAGTTAAAGCATTGCCACTTATATAATGTTATGTTTGCACAATTTAATAAGAACATACAATAAATCTAGTTAGAAGTAATAGCTTCTCTTACCACAACCTCAACTCCACCCTGATGATTCATGGAATTTATTATTTGGCCAAGCTTCACCATTCTTAATTGTACACGTTTGTCTGTACTACAATAGTTCAATAATTACTAACCTCAGTACATAGTCCTGTCCTATTTATTTATTTATTTATTATTTTATAAAATGTATATGGTCATCCAACTCATCTCAGTAATTTTGGCAGCCTACAAGAATAAAAGCTCAATATAAAATACAATAAAAAGCAATAATCCCTACCCTCTTGGCTTAATTGGATGGTTATTAACTCAGTCTTCCTAAGAACAATTGCCAGCTCCTATATATCAAAGCAAATTCTTATACATTAAAATACCCCATTTTATATTATAATATGATTGTCTTTTGAATTTAATTTTTCACGACTACCCTTATATTTGTTCTTCTAGAAACCTAAAATATAAATTACATGAATTCAGAGTGAAAGTGTAATCACATCTGATTATTCTTCCACAGATGGCTAATTATTTGGGCTGCACTTGCTTGGAAAATGATTACAGAAAAGAATCTCTAAAAACAGCCCATTTCTTAAAACAGGCCAACTTTTTCAGGCTTCTGTCCAATCTGGGCAAAAAAAAGCCTACTGCTGCTTTAAAGAGTAGACTGGCTAACTGACTGAATGGATGTCTAGGGTATCCAATTCAAATATATCTCTGAATGCCTTCATGGATTAAAAGATCATATAAAAAATAACTATTGGCCAACAAATCACCTGACTGTATCACCCCCAACTTAAAGAGGTCTGCCTGCCCAAACATCTAACCCAAAGGCTGATGGGGAAGAAAATGTTATGGTGATTGGTAGAAGACAGTGGGGGCTGCATGAATTTCCTGGGGTTGTTGCTCAAAGTAACATATTAAATACAACTTTAAAGCAGCATTTTACCAGGTCTGTTTAGAAAGCTGCAAATGTCGGTGTGCTTTCATAAATAGCAGATAGGTACTCTGCTCAGATTAAGTCTAAAACATTTCTGAATGATTTTACATGTATGCACAGTCTTACTGATTATGCAAGCAACTTTAAAATGAGGAATATTTGTCAATAATAATTTTATCTCCTTACCATATAATGTGGATAAAAATATTTTATTAAGAATTTTGATGTTCTTTTCATAATTAAAGGAATAGGAATAATAGAATACATAGAGAAGATGAGACAGCTGGGATAGGATAGGGTAGGATAGAAGAGAAGAGAAGAGAAGAGAAGAGAAGAGAAGAGAAGAGAAGAGAAGAGAAGAGAAGAGAAGAGNAAATGGTTATCCAACATCTTTTTAAAAACTTTCAGTGTTGCAGCACTCGCAACTTTTAGAAGCAAGTTGTTCCAGTGATTGATTGTTCTGTCAGGAAATTTCTCCTTAGTTCTAAGTTGCTTCTCTCCTTGATTAGTTTCCACCCATTGCTTCTTGTCCTGCCCTACCAAAGAATCATAGAATTATAGATCAAGAGCTTTGGAGAATAGCTTGAACCCCTCTTCTTTATGGCAGCCCCTGAGATATTGGAACACTGCTATCATGTCTCCCCTAGTTCTTCTTTTCATTAAACTAGACATACCCAGTTCCTGCAGCCATTCTTTGTATGTTTTAGCCTCCAGTCCCCTAATATTCATCCTACAATATGATCTGTGTACATGTGCATTACATTTATGTTTATATCATATGACCTAGCAATGAAATTTGCAGTCTGAGATAATTTCAGGTCTTCCTTTAGGTTTGATTCTAATTGATCTCATTAAAGACTCCTACCTTTTGATAAACTTCATTTTAACATAAATACATGTTGATTTAATTTTTTTTATTACCTTATGTCTACATCAACGGATGGCCTCAGTTCCAGTTAATTTAACTAGGAATGGAGTTGACTGAGGCTGAGTTTCTATATGCACTCATTTTAGGAGTAAGCTTAACTGATCTGAGTAGGTATATGTAGATTACAGAGTCAGAGATGCTTTTTGAAATGTAATAGGATATGTTTGTAAGAAGCAGATCACAAAGACTACCCAAGTAGTCAAAAAGAGAACTTAGCTCTCAGGTTACCTGAGCCTCCTCCAGTTTCAGATATGTTTGAACAACTGATCAATATCTCATAGATGAAATTGAGCAAATAGTCAAAGGTATTCTTAAACATTTTTATGATTAAATTGCTCCTACCCATTTGAAATATGATGATGATTCAGAGAATAAATGTGCTGTGTAGAATCCACAGTAGTACAAATGTATGGATTTGTTTAGAGTATTGGCTCTATTCCTGGCTTTTAAAATATACTCTGTTCTCCATTGTTATAAGTGTACATCCTTTCTTGTTTGAATGTCACACACAACTCTTCCACCATTTATTTAAAAAAAACACTTCCACAGTACATAGGCAACCTTGGTTTTCACAGTGCTAAGTTTAGAACAGTTTGTTGAGAGATCATTTTTGTCTTCAGTATCTAATTTGGATTAAATTATCTCATATGTCAACAGAACTGAGCAGCTTTCGTGTCACCCTGTTAGCACTTAGAATTGTTCGAGCAACAATACAGAACTCTGCAACCAATTCTCCAGAAAAAGATAAAATCTTAAAGGGATGGGCTGACACCAACTCTATTTTTTTTTCTCCATGTTTAAATCCATCATACTTAGCAGAAAGATTTCGGGTTCAAGTTTTAAATTTTGTTTTGTTATATTTAAAATCCAATTTCTAATATT
>BHFT01006682.1:0-22701 GCA_004320025.1 Laticauda laticaudata
GGATAACAACGGATGGAACATTTTGCTCGTCCATTGTGTCCTTTTTGCATCCATTGGCCGGTGTGACATGGGCTTTACCCAGTGTAAGTAAAAACACCACCAAGCATACAAAATAGAAATTTCCCCTCTTTTCTAAGATGGTGTGGATGGAAGTCAGGCAAAAACTGAAATGGGGGTATGATATAATATATATACATCTGCATATTCATCTTCGGGGAAAATGAAGTAGTTATCAATTCTGAATCACTCTAAGTACGGTGGCTCAGTAGCTAAGATACTGAGCTTGTTGATCAGAAAGGTCAGCAGTTGAGCAGTTCAAAACCCTAGGGCCACGTAATGGGGTGAGCTCTTTACTTGTCCCAGTTTCTGCCAACCTACATAAAAAATATATACAGAATACAAAACATTTCATTAAAAATGAAACCAAAGAAAAAACATATCCAATAAACATAAAACATATACATTTCCAATTACTTTGACAGTGTGTTCTTACCAAACAATCTTCTAATACTTATTTCATGTATCTGGTTAGTACTCCTACTATAACTTCTTTATATTTTCCCTTCCTTATCTATTTACTTGCGGGTTTCTATCTTCTATCCAATTATACCAGTTTTCCCAAACTGTATAATATTTTGAGTCTTCCTTTTCTTTTAATATTTGAGTAAATTTATCCATTTCAGTGCAATCTTAGACCATCTGGATTATCAAGTTATCCATTTGCATCTGATCACCCTTCCAACATTGTACTAGTGTGCTGCCCTTGCTGCAGTAATTATATGTAAAATTAAGTGTTTTTTTTCTTTTGCATGTTTACCTTTTATTATTCCCAATAAAAATATTTCAGCCTTCAGTTCTAATTAGATATTTGTAATTTCTCTTATCCATATTCATATTTTTTCCAATATTTTTTACTCCTCAGGCAAAGGCACGAAGCATAGAATAAGGTATCCCTTGTTTGTTTACATTTCCAACAGAGTGGGCTTAAATCTGGGTACGTATTGGCTAGTCTTGAACATGCTAAATAACACCAATAACACATTTTGTATTAGTTCTCTTTATAAACCGCTATTTCGTTAATTTATAATTTTGCTTCCAAATGCTTTCCCAGTCTTCCAAATCGATATTATGTCCTACATTCCTTGCCCATGTTATCACTGGGCCCTTAACAAATTCCTCTGCCATTTCAAATTCTCATATATAAGTGTACATTTTTGAGAATGCCTTTTTGTCTGTTCCCTCTAAAAGTTTATCTAACTGGCTTGGCCTTACATCTATTCCATGTTCTTCTAAAAGCAAGGTCCCAATGGCCGACAGACACAAAACATATGCATAAAGGACACAGTGGGTGAGCAAAATTTTTGGGGTGGCTCCATCCATTGTCATCCGCTCCAAAAAGTGGTAAAATTTGCATAAACAGAACGGAAAAGAAGGGAAAAGAACGGACGGGGATAGTACGTAGCGGGGATGTTAAACGGATGTTCATAGGAAGCATAGCGGATGACAGCGGATGGAAGCGTATGACACATCCGAAGGGGTTCCGGGGGAGAATTGCGAAGCGGACGCATAGCGGAAGGGGCAGATGCATAGCAGATAAGGTGGATGCATCACTACGTCCTAGAGGAACAAAGGGATTCTGCGGTGATGTATATCGGATGCAAAGCGTTCATTGCACATGCGGGGGAGTATGAATTGCATCAGCTCCGTGGATATAAAAGGATGCAGCATGCATGCAGTCAGAATTCAGAGTAAGACGTCCTGCCACATACATCTGTGAAGGAACACCATGGTTCGTCAGTCAGGGAAGAAGAGGAAGCCCGTGCCTACTCATTCCAGCCCTGGCCAAGAGGACAGAACCAGCATCCCACCCCCTGGCACTGACTCTGAAGCTGCTGGTGCTGCTTGCTGCTGGCTGGTGGTGGTGGTGCTGTGCTGGACCAGCCCCAAGGCCCACAAAGCCCTGCTGCTGAAGGCCATTGCTGCTCAGCCCCTGAAGGCCCTGCTGCTGAAGACCCTGAAGGTCCTGCTGCTGAAGACCTGCCAGAGAGAGGAAGAGGCAAGGGAAGAGAAGGGAAAGAGGAAACAGTACATCGTTTCTGAGGAGCATGAGAATGAGGTGCTGGAATGGCTGAGGGAGAATTGAGTACCTGTAGAGAAAGGGCCACAGATTCTATAGCGAAACCAAGAAGAAGCGAGGAGCTTGGAGAGACAAGGCACAGAGCCTGGACTACACTCAGGTCAGGTGTACTCCTGGGATGGTGGAAGCACAATGCACACCTGGTTATGGCAAGCTACACCTCAAAAAATCAGGGCAGGCCCCTGTCAAGCTCACTGACGGGAGATGTACATCATGGCCAACGTGTAGTTTCCTGGAGGGGAGATCTGCCACCAAGGAGCAGCACCTCTGACACCCCTCTCCCTCAGACAGCCCACAGACAGCCAGTCCCTTCCAGCCAGGAGCCAGCTACCCTGTCCAGGCAAGTGTCTTCAGAGGGCCCCATGACAGAGACCACCCCAACAGCTGCACTCCCCATGCCGGCGGACTTGGAGGATCCCCTGTCCACAAATAGAGGAAGAAGCAGCAGCCAACAGAGACCAACTGACACCCACCACCACCCCCAGCTCCACAGGATGCAGGCAGAGAATGCAGACTGGAGGGCCAGAACCACATTGTCCTGTTGGAGATCAGGGACACAATGAAGACCAGCACAGAACTTCTCTCTCAGCTTGGACAGAGGATTCTCCCACTTGGACAGAGGATCCTTGGGCCACCACACCTTCATCACCTCAATAAGCCAGACCCTCATGACCTGCCTGAGGCCCAGTACCAGGTGATGAAGGAGAAAGATAACAGCACTTCTGCACAGACTCCCAAGGCCCAGCTCAAGCTGCTCCTACCCAGTCCAGGTCTGCTCCTCCACCCCAGGCTGGATGTCACAGCCCTTCCACAGCTTTCAAACAGCCCCTCACCCACCAAGGCTATGACTACCAGGTCTTCCCACAGCAGAAGCAGAACTTCCAGCCGAGCCCAGGTTCATCAGATGCCACAGATGCACCCTCACCCGAGCTGGCAGACCAGAAAGCCCTACTACACTCCTCCCAACCCTTTCTCCAACCCAAAGCCAAGCCCGTCAACGGACAATCTGTCATCAGTGTCTTGGCCTTACATCTCAGGTATTTGATGAAGGGCCTCTCAACCTCATGGGACTGAGTCAGCTCTCAGAGCTTCCTGAACACACCATCCCCTGTTGTACCCCTCGGGGCCAAGCGCCCCAATGGCGCCTCAGACAGCACTCAAGCCACCCCACAGTCCCTGCCCGCTTAACAGCTGAGACAGTGGACATGACTCAGAGTGACTGCGAATAGTGCCAGAGACTGAGTTGTTTACTTGTTCAGTTTAGCTTTGCTTAATACACTTTACTTGGTTCATTTTGCTTATTTAATAGTCATACAGTTTACTTAAGAAAGTTAATAAGGTTATCTTAGCTTAAAACACTTAATTCAGTTTACTTTGTTCATTTTGCTTATTTAATAAAGTCATAAAGGTTACCTAGAAAGTTAAAAATGGTTATCTTTGCTTTAAGACACTTTGGGTTCATTTTTTTACCTTAGTGAAGTGTTGGTGAAAACTTTTAACAAATGGTTAAGCCTTTTGCAGTGCTTGTCGGAATAGATCAGGATAGTTGTGGGATAGATAAACCTCCAGTGCAAGCATAGTGGGAACTGTATGGGTCCCCATCCCAGCTGCCAAACATATGGACCTTTATTGACAAAAACAATTTTATTCATTGATCAACACATTTCAAAATAAACAAATCTCTTTATTAATGCCCTATTCATTGTAGGGCCACTCAACATACATGGCACAATCTCATCAGTGTTTAGCGACAGGCTCAAGGAAGATCCATTAATCATCTATCATCCTGTCTTGCCACTCCACTGCTCCAGCTGGGAGTTGCACCAGTGTCTCAGGAGGTTGTGTTGCTTCTTCACTTCACGTGAAGCTCTGTTGGGGTCTTTTTACATCCACAGTGTCTATCAGGTTTCGTCCCTTGCCTCCATTCACAGGCTCCATGTCCCCATTCCCTTGCTGATGGTCCATAATTCTGTTTTTGCAACACTGGGTAGCGGGTGCACATGAGAAGTGTGCAGGATGCAGCAAACTTTCACAGTCTCCTCACAGTCTCTGGGTTCATCTGCTCATGCTGCATCGGGGTGAGAAGTATCTGGAATCTGTTGGCAAGGATGCCAAAGGTTTCTCCACCACTCGTCTTGCCTGGACAGTCTGTAGTTGAAGATCCTCTCTTCACAGGTGAGGGTTCTTCAAGTGTACAGGCTTCATGAGGTAGGTTCTGAGGAAGAACACGTCATCACCAACGATGAAGTAGGGCACATCTGTTGTGTTATTGGGTAGGGGGTCTGGATCTGGACCCCATGATAGGTGAGGTTGTTCAGCCCTAGTACTGCATCCTGTTAAAGCGTCACTGTGCATTGTACTGACCATCGGAAGCTGCCCGTTGCTGAAGCATCAATGTCAATGAACTTGTAGGTCAGCATCAACCATGGCCAAGAGGATGATGCTGAGAAGAGCCCTATGTTAGGAAAAAAGTGGATCCTGACGTTGGCTTCGCTTTGCACGGCCACGTGCTTCCCATTTATGGCTTCCAACGTAATAGGTATTGTGGGGAAAGTTCCCCACCCTCTGATACCACTCTTCAGTGCAACTTTTCCCCCAGCCTTGCTTCAGTGGTGAGGCATTCTTGAGGAGCATCCTCCAATTGTATTCTTCCCGATGATGGCCTGCACGACTTCTCTGACCACTTTGCTGATGCTGTTGTGTGGCACCCTCCACACATACTGCATGTTTTTCTATGTGGTTCCAGAGGCCAGGTGGCACAGAGTCAGTGCCACCTTCAGTCCAGCGTCCAGGTTGAGACGGAAGTTTGTGCTCAGTTTGGTCAACCTGGGTCTCAGACGCTTTACAATTTCGTCAAACATGGCTGGTGGCATCCTCATGATGTGCTGGAATGCACGAGGGTCTTCATTCCTCAGCTCCAACATCAGCTTGTTATACAGTCCATACTTTGATCTTCTGGTGATCCATCTTTAGACCCAGACACTTCTTGGCTGCCTCCTTTTCTTTGCATAGAACAGGTGAAAGAGCTTGTCATACAGTCCAAACTCCATCTTCTCCTGATCCATCATCTGACCCACACAGCTCTGGAACTTCTCCTTCTTCTCCTTGTGTAGAAAAGGTGAAACAGTCTGAAGAGGGATTGGTTCTGGTGTTGAATGATGGTAGCTACCATAAGGACTGGGTTATGATCCATGGTGGAGATCAATGGATGATGTGGAAGAGCAAGACCAAGGGTGAAGNAAGGACTGGGTTATGATCCATGGTGGAGATCAATGGATGATGTGGAAGAGCAAGACCAAGGGTGAAGAAGTCTGTACACCACGGCTGCTGGACTGATCATGACCTCCAGGTGATTTCCTCCCTTTTTTTATAGGAAATGTCGGTTTTCTGCTAGGTGTCCTTCCACATACTCTAGGCATCCTCCAGACATCCTAAATATTCCAGATACATCCCATATACAAGTGTTTTGTCTTTTTTCAATGCTTTATATCCGAGCTGCTTCTAATTTCATCCTTTCTATGTCCGTGCTACTATCGCTGTGTGGATGTTCCACGTAGCTTTCGCTTCCTCCCTCTTTCTGTTTTCCACTGGAGCAGATGTGAGTTGCGCGGATGCCCAGAGGATGCTGAGAGGATACAGAGGACGTTTAATGCATGACAACTGACGTAGAATGTTTGTTGCCCATATGTGTCGCAGATGTAGATCGTACGCGGTGAAAAGTTCATCTGCTCAAAAAGTTTTGTTCAGCTCAAAACTTTTTGAGTGGATGAAATAGCAATAGACAGATGTTTCACGGATAGAGTGCATTAAAGACATACGCAGTGAGTACACAACAGATGCATTGCGTTTTCCAATGGATGGCAAGCGTTTTCCTCCGTTTTACATCCTCTTTGCATCCGTTGGTGCAGTGTGACATGGGCTTTAGTCTTTAGCCTTAAAGTTAACTCCCAGAAAAATGGTTGAGTTTGTTATAGAAAATACTTGTCATTCTTTACTAATGTGATGAAAGTGAGCTCCAAATCTCATTTATTAACCATTCATTCTGCGTTGATATTTTCTTCTTCTGTATTTCAAGTTAGGAATACATTTTTTTTAAATTTCCTGAATGAAAAACTGGTAGCAAAAAATGAAAGTCTTAATGTTTTTATCTCTAATAATTTGTTTTCTTTTGGACTGCCATTTTTCTTATCCTTCTTTGAGAAGCTGTACTAATTTCTTCAAGGGATTTTTTTTGACAACTCAGCTGGAATAAGAGTCTTCTTTAAAAACAGAAGGGAAAGTCAAGTTGGTTTTGACATTGTCAACATGATCACTTTTCTAAACAGATCTTTTCAGAGAGTTAAAGTTGGAGAGTTAAAGTCTGATGCCCCAGAAGGAAAAGAACTCATCATTGAGAGGAAGACAATTCTTTGGCACCCGGTTTTAACCAGGTAGGAAATAATGACTGTATAAAACCTGCATAAATTGCACTTTGATCCATTGTGATCTGTTGATCTTTGTCTATTAAACCATACTGAAGATAGTCACTTTCCAAATCTGATTTCTGTTTTTGAAAAAGGAAAAAAAGGCATGTTCTGTACAAAAGTTTATGACATTGACAAACTAGATTTATGATTTTAAAACCAAGTTTACATATGTGGGTTACAATTCCATTTGAAATTACAAGTATTGTATCATTTCCATAACATGTTGCCATTGTGCCAATTTCTTTTAGTACACAGCCTCTCTTCAAGTCCTCTTACACATCCTTATACTTTCAATATCTTTTTAATGCACAGTATAAATCTCAGTTGATAAGATTCAGCAGCCTTTGGGAAGTAAAATATTACCTGCCTCAATGAAGGAAAACACTCAGAAACTATTTTAAAGATCCCCCTTTTCAAAACCTTTTATGTTTATCACCAGGTTTTTCACTTTCTTGATGTAATGACCATTGTTTCCCTGGTTATTGGAGGAAAGAGATGAAGAAAAAAAATTATGTTGCTATGACTGTGTTCAGTGCCTGGAAGGGAAGATTTCAAATAAAATGGGTAGGTTAAACATTCCAAGAAGCTTTCAATAGATATTCTTAAGCAAGGGGTAAAGCCCATGTCACACAGCATCAACGGATGGAAAGAGGATGTAAAACGGACAGAAACACTTGCCATCCATTGGTTAACGCGATGTATCCATTCTGTACTCACTGCGTCCGTTTTTCTCCCTCTCTATCTGTGCAGCATCTGTTGACTAAGGTTCCATCTGCTCAAAAAGTTTTGAGCTGCTCAAAACTTTTTGAGTGGAAAATGTATCCAACGCGTTCGTTCTGCATACGCAATGCATATGGTGAACATCCGTTCTGCATCCGTCGTCATCCGTTAAGCGTCCGCTACATCCGCTAGGCATCCACTGCACATCTGCGCAACTCAAATCCGCTCCAGCAGAAAGCGGACACAGGGAGGAGGCAAAACGGATGCGGAACGGGCGCGCAGCGTTAGTAGCATGGACGGAGAAAGGATGAAAGCAGATGCAGCTCGCATACAAAGCATTAAAATGGAAAAAACGTTCGCAGAGGGGACGTATCTCAGATATTTAGGTGTCTGCAGGGGATGGCCTAGAGGATGCAAAAGGACACCTACTGGGAAAACTATATTTCCTATAAAAAGGGAGAAAATTACCTGGAGTCTCACTTTCAGTCCAGCAAGCCCTGAGTGCAGGACCCTCTTCAGCCTTCATTCTGGCTCTTTCTCTTCCACAGCATCCAGTAATCTCCACCATGTGATCGTCGCACAATGTTTTGGGTAGCTGCCATCATTCTACAACAGTGCAAAGGCCTCTACAGCTCTTTCCCACCTGTTCTAAGCAAGGAAAAGGAGGCATCCATAAAAAAGAGGGTCTTGAAGATGGATCACGAGAAGATCGAGTACGGACTTTTCATAATAGTGGAGCTGAGGGAACGAAGACTCTCATGCATTCCAGAAACTTCTGAGGATTTCTGCCAAAGCCATGTTTGATGGAAGTTGTGGAGCAAGGCTGGGAGACCAGGGTTGACCAAGGCAAACACCAACTTCCGGCAGCCTGGACCCTGTGCTGAAGGTGGCACTCACTCTGCGCTGATCTGGCCTCCGGGACCACATACAGGAGAGGCAGTCTATGCCTGCGAGGTGCTTACAACAACACCATCAGGATTGTGGTCAGCAGAAGTGGTCGGGCATCCATCAAGAATTACTGGAGTGAAGCTCCTCCAGTGCCCCTCCACTGAAGCTGGAAGAAAACTTTGCAGAGCAGTGTTATCAGAAGTAGAACTTCCCCCACACCGTGGACCATAGGATGGTGGAAGCACGTTCGGCCTGCAAAAGCGCCAGCCAAGTCGGGTCCACTTATTTCGACTACAAGGGCTTCTCAAGCATTTCATCCTCTTCCCATGGTGATGCTGGACTACAAGGTTCATGTACATCGATGCTTCACGCAACGGGTTCATTCTTCAGATGCCCAAGGTATACAACGCCAGGTTACCTCAAGGAGGCCTTGGAACGGCAACCCTGCATATGGGCGTCCAGTCCAGGACCCCTGCCCAATGACACACCAAGATGTTGCCCTACTTCATCAGGGGGGATGAAGCCTTCTCCCTTGCAGAACCTACCTCCATGAAGCCCTACACTTCCAGATGCCTCACCCGTGAAGAGAGGATCTAACTACAGGGCTGTCCAGGGCAAGGCGGGTGGTGTGAGAAGCTTTGCCATCCTGGCCACAGGTTCCAGTACTTCTCACCACCATGCCAAGCATCACTAAGACCGATAGGGAGGATCGTGGAAGCTTGCTGCAATCCTGCACATATCTCATGGCGCAACCCGCTACCCAGTGTTGCAAAAACAGGGCTCGTGGACCACCAACAAGGGATGGGGACATGGAGCCTGGTGAATGGAGGCAAGAGGCAAAACCTGATAGATACTGTGAATGTGCAAGGCCCCAAACAGAGCTTTTCATGGTGAAGGGGAAGACAGCAGCACCAACCTCCTGAAAACACTCAGTGCAACTCCCCAGGCTAAGCAGTGGGAGTGGCACAACAGATGGTAGATGATCTCAATGGACTTGCTTCCTTCGAAGCCATTGTCTTCATCACACTATGAGATTGTGCCACTGCTATTATGATTTGAGTGGCCCTAACAAATGGGACAGGTATTTAATTAAAGAGTTGTGTATGTTGAAATGTGTGATTATGATTAATTGTTTATTGATAGTAAGGGCCATAAGTGTGGCACCTGGTGGAGCGTGGACATACAGGTCCCACTATGCTTGCACTGGAGATTTATCTTTCCCAGCTATCCTAACCCATCCCACAGCTATTACCCATCCCACAGGTATCCCTGCCCATCCCATGCTATCTTACCCATCCCACAAGCATCAAGGTTTCCACAAGACTTTTATTACTTAAGAAACTTTGAAGCAAGGTGTGAAGCGAAAGATAAAACTTTATAACATCAAACTGTAAAAAAAAGGCAAAATGAACCCAAGTAAAGTGTCCCAAACAAAAGATAAAGTAAAACAGGTACAACCCAGTCTTCTGGCACTTCTTCTTCAGTGGGCGTGTCCATAGTCTCAAGGATGTGAGGGTCCAGGTGGACCCTGGAGGGTCCTGGCTTGCTGGGAGTGGTGCTTGTGGATGCTGGTCTGAGCACCATTGGGGTGCCTGCCCAAAGAGGACAACAGGGGATGGCGCACTGTGTGGAGGAACTGTCTCTTCAGAGAGCTGGCCTGCGAGTCCTTGTCGATGTTGAGAGCTAGGCCCCTCCTCCATGGAATGAGGGTGTCAGTCCAATACCGATGCAGAGTGTCTGAGCGGCTGGCTTGGCTTGTGGGGGGAGGGAAGGAGGAGTTTAGTGGAGCTTCATCTTGGTCTGCAGCTGGAGCCAGGTGAGGTGTGGGTGCATTCTGTGGCATGGGGCATCTGTGGTGTTCGATGAACCTTGTGCCTGGACTGGCAAGGGCTGCCTTGGCTGCTGGAACTCCTGGTAGCCATAGCCTTGGTAGGTTGATGGACAGTTGGAAAGCCTTGCAAAGGCTTGTGACATCACCTTGGGTGGAGGAAGCAGACCTGGACTGGGTCGGAGCAGGTTTAGCTGGGCCTTGGATGGTTGTTGCAGAAGACCCTGTGAATTCCTCTCCTTTATCACCTGGTTAACTGGTGATGATCGAACATGTCCATGAGGAGTTCTGGTTGACGTTTAGGTGAGGAAGGGGCTTTGCGGTTTGAGGATGGTCATGTCGGTGTGTACCAGCTGAGAGAGGAGATCTACGCTGCTTTTTGATGGTGTCCCCTGATTCTCCAGAGCAGACAGTGTGGGCTCTTGCCCCTCTGGTCTTGGCTCTCGGCCTTGCTTTTGTGGAGGTGGAGCCGGGGGTGTGTGGTGGGTTGGTCTCTTGGTGGAACGTTGCCTCTCCTTGCTCCCCACTGTGTCAGGGGTCCTCCACGTGCTCCACCACGGTGTGAGTGCAGCTGTCTAGGGGTCTACATCGTGGGACGCTCCCACAGATACCTGCCTGGACACAGGAAGGCTGACTCTGGACAGAAGAGGACTGGCTCTCTTTGTGGGCTGCCTGAGGAGAGGGTTCGTCAGAGGGGCTGGCTTCCTCGGGTGGCGGATCTCACCCCTCCAAAGAAGTGCACTTGGCCATCACATAGGTCTTCCCGGTCGGTGAGCTGACCATGGCCTGGGCCAGATTTTCTTAGGTGCAGCTTCCCAAATAGCAGTGTGCATGTTGCTTACCACCGCTTGAGGAGGACCTTCCAAAGTGTAAGCCCAGGGCTCTCCGCCTTCTTCTCTCCAAGCCGCCTGCTTTCCCCTTGTGTCTCGATAGTAGGCCTGTGTCCCTTCGCCATAGGTACTCGTTCTCCGCAGCCATTCGAGCGCCTCATTCTCTCATGTTCCTCTTCGATTGAGTATTTGCCCTCCTCTCCCTATCTCACGTCTAGCCTCTCTCTCTCTGACATGGGCCTTCTTAGGCCCTCATCAGAGGGCTTCGAGGTTGTAGGGGCTGCTCCACCACACCACACCACCAGCAGCAGAACAACGCGCAGCAGCAACCCGGCAGGACCAGCAGCACCAGGAGGCACCAGCAGCTAACCAGGAGTCACCAGCAGCACCAGCAGGACCAGGGAGCACCAGCAGGACCAGGAGCACAGCAGGACCAGGAGCAAGCACCAGCAGGACCCAGCACACAGTAGGGAGACCAGCACCAGGAGCAGTGCCCAGCAGAGTGAGCACCAGCTTAAAGCGACCAGTTACCAGGAGCAGCGCCAGCAGAGTTAAGCCCCAGCAGAAGCCCCAGCACCAGGAGCAGCCCAGCAGAAGACCCAGCACCAGGAGCAGCGCCAGCAGAGTAAAGCCCCACAGAAGCCCGACCAGGAGCAGTACCAGCAGGAAAAAGCCCCCCAGCACCAGTAGAGTCAGGCCCGAGCAGCAGAAGCCCCAAGCAGAAAGCTAGTCAGGCCAATGGGGTGGAATGGTGCCCTGGTCCTTTCTTGCCAGGAACTGCAGAAAGATGCACAGGCTTCCTCTTCGTTCCCCTGGTTGTTGGCTGAGCTGGTGTCTAGGGCAGCAGGTCTTTCCTCTGAATGGTGACCTTGATTGCGAGCTTGCATCCTTTATATCACGGGGCTGTGCAATGCATCCTCCCCCACATTGCACAGTGAACACTTTGCATCCGCTGGGATCCACTAAGCATCGCTAGTTCATCCGTGATGCATCCGCTGTATCCGCTCGGCATCCGCTCGCAATTCCGCTCTTTCCCATGCGTGTCCGCTTCCTGGTGCTCCCCTGGAAAGCCCTGTGGATGTATGCCATCCGCTTCCATCCACTTCATCCACATAGGCTTCCATGGAGCCATCCTTTACATCTACGCTACGTCCTCTCCCGTCGTTTCCTTTTCCGTTGGTTGTCCGCTGTGTTTATGCAAATTTGGGCGCACTTTTGAGAAGGCAGATAACAATGGATGGAACATTTTTCTCGTCTGCTTGTGATCCTTTTTACATACTTTTTGCATCCGTTGGAGCCTTATGTTGACAGGCCCTTAACAATTTTATTTATTTATTTTTATTTAGTTTAGTTTTAATTTATTCAAGCATGTTATGAGGAAAAAACAAGTATAAGTATTGAATATATAACTGTAACTTCATTGCCAAAAAGGCTAAGAGTTGTTAATCTAATCCTACATAACTTTTTCCCTGTAATATCACACTACTAACTAGAGCATACCAAAAACATTTGCTAGACAATACTCAAAAATTACAGCTTCATTAGTCTCGAACCCACATTTATGTATCTGATATTAGCACAGTTGAGAAATTTCCAGAAATTATTTCCTTTGCCACCAGACTTGAAATTTCTAGGATCTAGAGAACCTTGGAATTACGCTCTGCTTCGGTCTGATCTAAAGTATGGTAATAAAATTCATACATTGGCAAATGACTTACCTGTCAAATGAATACTTAGGCTTTCAAACCATAAAAACACAAGAAGCACACAAATAGTACAAACTCAAGGTTAGTCGCACCAACTTGATGCCAGGAAATTACGGGACTTCAGCATAACAGAGTGGTCCAATATCTGCAATACTCTACCTGACTCTGTGGTTTCTTTCCCAAATTCCCAAAAACTTAACCTTGACTGTCTATTATCTGACCTTCACCCCTTTCCTAAGAAATCTGTTAAAGGGTGTGCATGAGAGCACCAATGTTGCCTACTATCCTGTGTCCTATTGCTTCTTTTTATTTTTGCTATATTGTACCCATTCATGTATTTCAAAACTATGTATATATTTATACCTATTATCTTGTAATGCGATTGACAAGTCAAATTGAATAATAATAAAATAATAAACATATAAAGTATTCAACTTATAAGTATTACAACAATATAAATGAGGTCTGAATAAATGGAAAACAGTCGGACAGAGGACAATTTTTTTTTTTTAGGGGCCCACGCTTGGGTCGGGCCCCAAAACTTTTTATGCATGCCCCCTTACAGACCTATTTAGGGAATGGAATGAGGGTTAGACTTCTGGTTTGCTCATCATTGGAGTGAGTGGAATCTTACGATTGTGTGCAGTTTTGCTTCAAGCTAACTTTTCTGGAATTGGTTCCCAATTGTGGACCAGAACCACCCTGGAATGGGTGGTTGAAGAGAGGGAAATTCACCCTTGGGGTTTGAGAGGAGATGCAACTTCACTTCCTGACGGGAAAAAACCGTCCAAAGGGCAAGTGTGAGGCAGTGTCTTAAAATGGTCACCATGAAGACAAAAGGGATACAGCCTGGAAACTAAGTTTGTGTGGAAAGGGAGAAGTAGTGCAAGAGTGCTAAAACCAGGCCAAAATGCAGTCATTTTGAGCTTACTCCGCCATTAAAATAAAAGGACTATATTGGAGGAAAGTGGGTGGAGAGCTTGTGACCAAGAGAGAGAAAAGAAAATTGGATTTCATAAAAGTTGCTTGGAGGTTACGTATTGGAAATTAAATTTGTAGGAGAAAATTTTAAAAAGAAAAATATTTGGAACACAACAAAAGTTTGAAATTAAACTGGGTAACTATTGCGATTATGGGGCATTCAAAGGGCATAATTAAATTGCTGAAAATTGAGTGTGTGGAAATTGGAAAAAAATTAGCTGATGATTGAAAATTATAGCCAATTTAATAAAAATACTTATGCTTCAACAAAGAAATTAAAATTTAAGGAAGGAGTGGACAGTGAAAAAACATTCAAGAGCAACAACCTGATGGTACAGAAAACTTCAGTGATCTTTTCTTTTAAAAAATTTTTGGTTCTTTCTAAGGGAAATTGGACTTTGGAAAACATAAAAGAAAGCAACAAGAAACTCCATTGATTAAAAATCCAAAATCTGGAAAGTGACATTAGAATACTACAAAGGGGAAGATACTTGAAAATACTGGCATTAGAACCACCGGTGAGGTGGGAAACAGTTGGGAAAGGAACACTTGAAAATTTGGAACAGATTTAGGACATTTGATTGTTGAAAATAAACCCTTAAAAAACTGGCTGAAATAGTACACTGTACTTTGGAAACAGAGAATGGAAGGAGGAAAAGGGAATAGGAAAAGAAAAAGGGAGAAATACAATGGAGGAATTATTTGTTGAAATGAGAGCAGATTTACAAGTGTTCCTTCCCAATGTTTCCCACACTCACCCGGGGTTCTATGCCAGTATTTTCAAGTATCCTTCCCCTTTGTAGTATTCTAATGTCACTTTCCAGATTGTGGATTTTTATATGGAGTTTTTCTTTTGCTTTCGTTTTTATGTTCCAAGTCCAAATTTCTTAGGAAAGACCAAAATTTTTTAAAAGAAAGATTCACTTGAAGTTTCCTGTACCATCAGGTTGGTTTGCTTCTTGAGTGTTTTTCACTGTCCACTCCTTCCTTAATTTTACCTTTCTTGTTTGAACATAGTATTTTTCATTAAATTTTGCTTATTTTCAATCATCAGCTATTTTTTTCCATTTCCACCACACTCATTTCAGCATTTAATTATGCCCTTTTGAGTGGCCATAATCCAAATAGTTACCCAGTTTAATTCCCAACTTTTGTTGTGTTCAAAATATTTCTTTTTTTAAATTTTTCTCCTCCAAATTAATCCAATACAGTAACTAAGCCAAGTTTATGAAATCCAATTTCCTTTTCTCTCTCTTGGTCACAGCTTCCACCCACTTTCCTCAATATTAGTCCTTTTATTTAATGGCGGTAGTTAGCTCCAAAATGCATGCCATTTTGCTGGTTAGCACCTCTGCAGCTTACTTCTCCTTTCCAGCACAAACTTTAGTTTCCCAGGCGTTCTTTGTCTTCATGGTGACCATTTTAAGACTACTTGCTACCACATTTGCCTTTGGAAGGGTTTTTTTTCCCGCAGGAAGTGAAGTTGCATTTTCTCCTTCTCAAACCTCCAGGTGATTTCCCCTCTCTTTCACCACCCATCCAGGTGGTTCTGGTCACAAATTGGGACATCCAGAAAGATTAGCTTTGAAGCACAAAATGCCCACACATCGTAGATTCCACTCCAAAACTCCAATGATGAGGCAAAACAGAAGTCCTAAACCTCACTCCATTTCCTAATAGTCTTGTAAGGGGCATGCATAGTGCACCAGCGTGCCTTTGTCTCTGTCGACTTCCATTATTCAGACTCATTTATATTGTGTATACTTATAAGTTGATATTATATGTTTATTATTTTTATTTATTATTCATTGGACTTGTCAATCGCTTACAAGTACAGTAGGTATAAAATAATATTACATAGTTTCGGATACATGAAATGTCGGGTACATATAGGCCAAAAATAAAAAGAAAAGAATAGGACAAGGATAGTAGGGCACATTGGTGCTTCTCATGCACGCACCCCTTACAGATTTCTTAGGAAAGGGGTGAGGTCAAAATAGACAGTCCAAGGTTAAAGTTTTTGGGAATTTGGAAGAACCACAGAGTCAGGTGAGTATTCCAGATATTTTGACCACTTCTGTTGCTTTTGAAGTCGTATTTCCTGCAATCAAGTTTTGGTGCGAACTACCCTTTGAGTTTGTATCTATTGGTTTGCTCTTGTGTTGTTATGGTTGACAGCTGAAGTATCATTGACAGGGTAAGTATGCAATGTATGATTTTATATACCCTACTAGATCAGACCGAAGAGAGCGTAAATTCAAGGTTCTCTAGATTCAGAATTTCAAGTCTGGTTGGCAAAAAGGAAAAATATTTCTGGACTTTCTCAACTTTGCTAATTCAGATACATAATTGTCGAGGTTCGAGACTAATGAGCCTGTATTTGAGTCATTGGTCTAGCAATGTTTTGTATGCGTCTAGTATAGTGTGATATTACAGGGAAATAAAGAATTATTGTAGGATAGCTATTAACAACTCTAATGCCTTTTTTGGCAATGAAGTTACAGTTTATTATTTCATACTTATACTTGTTTTTCATACCAGCTTGATAAATTAAACTAAACTAAATAAAATTAAATAAATAAATGTGTCTAAGGGCGCTGTACATAGGCCAACGATGCAAAAAGTATGGGTTAAAAGGGACACAGCAGACGACGGAAATGTTTCCATCCATTGTTATCTGCTCTCAAAAGTGCCCCAAATTTAGCATAAAACACACGCGTACAAAACGGAAAGAACGGAGGGGAGAGGACGTAGCTAGATGTAAAGGTGCTCCATGGAACCTAGTGGATGGAAGTGGATGGAAGCGGATGCACATCCACAGGGCTTCCAGGGGAAGCACAGCGAAGCGGACACGCAGGGAAGAGCGGATGCCGAGCGGGATGCCGAGCGAGTACAGCGGATGCACAGGCCAGCAACTAGCGCATGCTTGTGGATGCCCACGGATGCAAAGTGTTCACTGCGTCATTGTGGGGAGATGGCATTTCAAATCAAAGCCCCTGTGGATATAAAAGGATGCAGGCTCGCAATCAGGTCCACCCACTTTCAGACGGAAAGACTTGCCAGACACAAGCTCCAGCCAAAACCCATGGGGAAGAAGAGGAGAGCCTGGTCCATTTCTGCCAGTCCTGGCCAAGCAAGGACCAGGGCCACCATTCCACCCCATTGGCCTGACTGTATGCTTCTGCTGGGCTATCTGCTTGCTCGGGCTGACTCTCACTTGGTGCTGGGGCTTCTGCTGGTACTGCTCCTGGTGCTGGGGCTTCTGCTGGGGCTTACTCTAGCTGGCGCTGCTCCTGGTGCTGGTCTTCTGCTGGGGCTGCTCCTGGTGCCTGGGGCCTTCTGTGGGGCTGTACTCTGCCTGGCGCTCTCCTGGTACTTGGTGCGTTAAGCTCGGTGTCACTTTTTTTTTCCCTGCTGGCACTGCTCCTCTGGTGCTGGTGCTCCTACTGGTCTGCTGCTGTTCCTCTGGTGCGTGCTCCTGGTCCTGCTGGTTGCTCCTGGTCCTGCTGGTGCTTCCTTGGTCCTGCTGGTACTGCTTGGTGCTCTTGGTCTGCTGGTGCTCCTGTGGTGCTTGCTGGTCTGGCGATGGTGCCTGCTTTGCTGCTGTTGTTGCTTGCTGCGGTGAGTGGTGTTGGTGGAGCCAGCCCTTACAACCTCGAAGCCCCCTCTGATGAGGGCCTAGAATGCCATTGTCAGAGAGAGGAAGAGGCATACGGGAGATTAGGGAGAGGAGGCCCAATACTCAATGAAGAGGAGAACATGGAATGAAGGCGCTCGAATGGCTGCGAAGAACGAACGGTACCTAATGGCGGAAGGTGACACAGGCTCTATACGAAGAACCAAGAGCGAAAGCATGGCGGCTTGGGAAAGAGAAGGCGGAGAGCCTTGGGCTATACACTTTGGAGGTCCCTCCCTTCAGCTGGGGAAGCACATGCACACCTAGTATGCGACTAGCTTGCACCTCAAGACAAATCTGGCCAGGCATGGTCAAAGCTCACCAGACCGGGGAGACTCTATGTGATGGCCAAGTGCAGCTTCTTGCGAGGGTGAGATCCGCCACGAGGAGCAGGCCCCTCTGACAAACAAACCATCCTCCTCAGGCAGCCCACAGAGAGCCAGTCCTCTTTCTGTCCCAGAGATCAGCGCTTGTGTCCAGGCACGGTCATCTTGGTGGAGCGTCCACATGAGACCCCAGACAGCTGGCACTCCCCGTCGGTGGGGAGCACGGTTGGAGGACCCCCTGACACAGTGGGAGCAAGGGAGAGGGCACTTGTCCCGCAGAACCGAACCCACACCCAACCCCCCGGCTCCCACCTCCACACAAAGCAGGCCGAGGAAGCCAGACCAGAGGGGCCAGAGCCACACTGTCCTGCTGGGAGATGCAGGGATCACCATCATAAAGCAGCGTAATCTCCTTCTCTCAGCGTCGCGTACACCACCGACCCATTACTCCGTTCAAAACCGCAACCCTTCCTCACCTACGCTCAACCAGGACCCTCATGGACATGTTCGAATCACAAGTAACCAGGTGAAAAGGAGGAAGGATTCACAGGTCTTCTGCCACAACCATTCCAGGCCCAGTGCTAAAACCTGCTCCGACCCAGTCCAGGGTCTGCTTCCTCCACCCAAGGTGATGTCACAGCCCTTTTCAAGGCTCCACTGTCCATCACCTACCAAGGCTCTATGGCTACCAGGCAGTTCCAGCAGCACAGGCAGCCCTTGCCAGTCCAGGCACAGGTTTCATCGAACCAAGATGCCACCCATGCCACAATGCACCCCACCTCCACCTTCTGCTCGCTGCCAGACCAGATAGCCCCACTACACTCTCCTTCCCTTCCACCCCACATTCACAAGCCCAGCCTCAGAACATCCCTTGTCACATCGGTATGGGCGACTGACACCCCATTATGCATGGAGGAAGGGGCTCTCAACATCACAGGACCTGAGCCAGCTTCTCTGAGAGCTTTCTTCCACACACCATCCCCTTGGTTGTCCTCTTGCGGCCAGGCACCCAATGGTGCCTCAGACCAGCACTCCAGCAGCAGCGCCACCTCCCGCCACAAGGACCCCTCCAGGGGTTCCACTGGACCCTTCCCCTTGAGGACTATCGGACACGCCTCAGACTGAGAAGAGCTTCTGCCAGAGGACATGGTGTTGCTACCTGTTGACTCTATCTTTGTTTTGGGACACTTTTACTTGGTCGTCATTTTGCCTTTTACAGTTGATGTTAATTAAAGTTTATCTTTGCTTCACACACTTGCTTCAGTTTCCTTATAGGTCAATTAAAGTCTTGTGTCGGAAACCTTATTCGGAATGCTTGTGGGTATGGGTAAGGATAGCAGTGGAATGGGCAGGGATACCTGTTGGGTATGGGAATAGCTGTGGGATTGGTATAGGATAGCAGTGGGAAAGATAAATCTACCAGTGCAAAGCCCATAGTGGGACTTGGTTTATGGTCCACGCTCCCAGTGCCACCATTATGGCCTCTTACTATCATAACAATTTAATCATTAATCAAACCATCTTCCAACATAACCACAACACTCTCTTATTAATACCCTGTTCATTTGTAGGCGCCACTCAACAGACCTGGCACAATCTCATCAGTGTGATGAGACAGGCTTGAAGGAAGGCATCCATTAATCCATCTACCATCCTGGTCTTTGCCACTCCACTGCCTTCAGCTGGCGGAGTGCACCCAGGTGTTTCAGGAGGCTTGTGCCCTGCTTCCTTCCTTCACATAAGCTCTGTTGGCGGCCTTGCACCCATTCCACAGTATCTATCAGGGTTTTGCTCCTCTGCCTCCATTCACCAGGCTCCATGTCCCCATTCCCTTGTTGGTGTGGTCACGCAGCCTGTTTTTGCCAACACTCGGTAGCCCCGGCGAGCGTGCGATGAAGACTTTGTGCAGGGATGCAGCAAGCTTCCACGATCCTCTATCGGTTCTCTACGTGATGCCTGCATGGTGGTGAGACAGTACCATGTAAACCTGTCTGGGCCAGGATGCCAAAGGCCGTTTCTCCACACCGCCTGCCCTGGCACAGCCTGTAGTTTGAATGATCCTCTCTTCACGGGTGAGCATCTTGGAAGTGTTAGGGCTTCTCATGAGGTAGGTTCTGAGGAGAAGGCTTCACCCCCCATGATTGACAGTAGGGCACATCTCTGTGTGTCATTGGGCAGCGGGGTCTGGATCTGGAACGCCCATGATGAGGTGTGCGTTCCAGGCCCTCTTAGTGACTGGCGTTGTATTACCTGGCATTGAGATTGACACCCGTTGCTGAAGCATTCGATTGTACATGAAACTGTAGTCAGCATCAACCATGGGCGAAGAGGATGATGCTGAAGAAAGCCCTATGTAGCGAAATGTGCGACCGACTTGGCTGCGCTTTGCACGGCCTGTGCCTTCCATCTATGGCTCCAACGGCTGTGAGGGGGATTCTCTACTTCTGATACCACTGCTCTGCAAGTTTCCTTCATGCCTTTCAGTGGAGGGGCACTGGGGGACAGCTCCTCCAGGTATTCTTCTGATGAATGGCCTGGCACCACTTCTCTTGACCACCAATGCTGGATCGGTTTGTGTTAGCACCCTCCAGGCATTACTGCCTGTCCTGTATGTGGTCCCGCGAGGCCCAGATAGCGCAGAGTGAGTGCCACCTTCAGCCCAGGGTCCAGGCTGGGCCGGGAAGTTGGTGTATTGGCCTTGGTCAAACCTGGCTCTCAGCTGCTCCACAACTTCATCAAACTGGCTGGCCAGAATCCTCATGAAGTTCTGGAATGCATGAGAGTCTTCGTCTTCCTCAGCTCCACTTATTATGAAAGTCCGTACTCGGATCTTCTCGTTGATCCATCTTCAGGACCCTCCTTTTTGATGCCTCTTTTCCTTGGTAGAAACAGGTGAGATGAAAGTAGCTGTTAGAGGGCTTTGCACTGCTTGTAGAATATGGCAGCTACCAAAAACAGTGTGCGGACGATTCCATGGTGGAGATGCACTGGATGCTGTGGAAGAGAAAGAGCCAGATGAAGGCTGAAGAGGTCTGCAACCTCAGGGCTGCTTGGACTGAAGTGAGATCCACGGTAATTTCTCTTCCCTTTTTATAGGAAAATATAGTGTTTTCCAGTAGCAGGTGTCCTTTTGCCATCCTCTAGGCATCCTGCAGACATCCTAAATATCTGAGATACGTCCCCTCTGCGAACGTTTTTTCCATTTTAATGCTTTGTATGCGAGCTGCATCTTCTTTATCCTTTCTCCGTTCCATGCTACTAACGCTGCGCGCCCGTTCCGCCATCCGTTTCCTGCCTCCTCACCTGTGTCGCGCTTTCTGCTGCGAGCGATATTGAGTTGCCGCAGATTGCAGTAGGATGCCTAGCGGATGTACGCGGACGCTTAACGGATGCGACGAACGATGAAACGATGTCACCATATGCATTGCGTATGCAGAACGGAACGCGTTGGATACATTTTCCACTCAAAAAGTTTTGAGCAGCTCAAAACTTTTTGAGCAGATGAACCTTAGTCAACAGATGCTGCAACAGATAGAGAGGGAGAAAAACGGACGCAGTGAGCTACAGGAATGGATACATCGCGTTAACAATGGTGGCAAGTGTTTCTGTCCGTTTTACATCCTCTTTCCATCTCGTTGATGCTGTTGTGGACATGGGCTTTTACCCCCTTGCTTAAGAATATCTATTGAAAGCTTCTTGGAATGTTTAACCTACCCATTTTATTTGAAAATCTTCCCTCTCAGGCAACTGAACCACAGTCATAGCACATAATTTTTTTTTTCATCTCTTTCCTCCAATAACCACGGGAGAAACAATGGTCATTACATCAAGAAAGTTGAAAAAACCTGGTGATAAACATAAAAGGTTTTGAAAGGGGATTCTTTTAAAATAGTTTCTGAGTGTTTTCCTTCATTGAGGGCAGGTAATATTTTTACTTCCCAAAGGCTGCTGAAATCTTATCAACTGAGATTTATTACTGTGCATTAAAAAGATTATTGAAAGTATAAGGATGTGTAAGAGGACTTGAGAGAGGCTGTGTACTAAAAAGAAATTGGCACAATGGCAACATGTTATGGAAATGATACAATACTTGTAATTTCAAATCGAATTGTTAACCCACATATGTAAAACTTGGTTTTAAAATCATAAACCTCTAGTTTGTCAATGTCATAAACTTTTGTACAGAACATGCCTTTTTTTTCCTTTTTCAAAACAGAATCAGATTTGGAAAGTGACTATCTTCAGCTATGGTTTAATAGACAAATGATCAACAGATCACACATGGATCAAAGTGCAATTTATGCAGGTTTTATACAGTCATTATTTCTACCTGGTTAAAACCGGGTGCCAAAGAATTGTCTTCTCAATTGATGAGTTCTTTTCCTTTCTGGGGCATCAGACTTTAACTCTCCAACTTTAACTCTCTGAAAAGAGTCTTTTAGAAAAGTGATCATGTTGACAATGTCAAAAACCAATTGACTTTACCCTTCTGTTTTTAAAGAAGAGACTCTTATTCCAAGCTGAGTTGTCAAAAAAATTCCCTTGAAGAATTAGTACAGCTTCTCAAAGAAGGATAAGAAAAATGGCAGTCCAAAAGAAAACAAATTATTAGAGATAAAAACATTAAGACTTTCATTTTTTGCTTACCAGTTTTTCATTCAGGGAAATTTAAAAAAAATGTATTCCTAACTTGAAATACAGAAGAAGAAAATATCAACGCAGAATGAATGGTTAATAAATGAGATTTGGAAGCTCACTTTCATCACATTAGTAAAGAATGACAAGTATTTTCTATAACAAACTCAACCATTTTTCTTGGGAAGTTAACTTTAAGGCTTAAAGACTAAAGCCCATGTCACACTGCCACCAACGGATGCAAAGAGATGTAAAACGGAGGAAAACTTCTTGCCATCCATGGAAAACGCAATGCATCTGTTGTGTACTCACTGCGTATGCTCTTTAATGCACTCTTATCCGTGAAACATTGTCTATTGCTATTTATCCACTCAAAAGTTTTGAGCTGAACAAAACTTTTGAGCAGATGAAACTTTTCACCGCGTTACGACTCTACATCTGCCGACACATATGCGGCACACAAACATTCTACGGTCAAGTTGTCAGCATTAAACGTCCTCTGTATCCT
>BHFT01006683.1:0-16967 GCA_004320025.1 Laticauda laticaudata
GGCTTCAGCTCCCAGAATTCTCCAGCCAGCTTTGCTGGGAGTTGAAGTCTGCCAGGCTTAAAGTTGCCAAGGTTGGAGAGCCCTCGCCCAGGTGGAGGCCGCACAAGAGGCTTGGTTGAAAACGGGGTTTGCCTTGGTGTAATTGTGTGAAGGAGAACAACCGTTGCTGCTTCCTTGCAGGCTGGAAAGATGCGCGCGCGCACACACACACACACACACAATCACATACAGAACCCTCTCCTTAAAAGCCAGTTGTCTGCATACTCCAAAGCAGCTGCATGGGCTAAATATTTCATAGCTCGTGTTTCCTCCTAATCTTTTATTAATTCTGTTAGTTGCGGTTGCCAAAGCTGGCAGCTTGCGTGGGAGGGGAGTGTGTGGGGAAAAAAAGAAATAAAACTTGCTTCCCCCAAACCTTCCCCTCCCCCCCCCGGCTCTGTGGATCGGGTCTCTTGAGGTGTGGACTTCACCTCCCAGAATTCCCCAGGCAGCTGAGGAAAATGGCACAGTTCGCCTCTTAGGGATGAGGGTTGTGCACTTAAAAGCTGGAGTAGATGACAAGGAAAGACCTTCCCCCTCCCCACACACAGATATCACTTCTCACCCCCTTTCATATTTGCATGTTTGTCCCTGCACCGTCGTCCCCAAGGACTATAGGAAATCCTCGACTTGCAACCATTAAAGCGACTGCGGTTGTTAAGCGAATCGTGTGGTCATTAAACAAATCTACTTTCTCTCATTGACGTTGCTTGCTGGTAGCTGATTGGGGAGGTCGCAAACGGCCATCATGGCACTCTGGAATGTTGCCACCGACACAAATGTATAGGTCTCCTGCTTGTGCGGAGGGTGGTTGGACTAGATGACCTACAAGGTCCCTTCCAACTCTGTTAATCGGTTAAATGCATGTCAGTTGCCAAGCATCTGGATTTTGATTTTGCAGGTGTGAGAGGCTATTACAGTGGTCATAAGTGTGGGGACCAGCCATTTTTTTTCAGCGCAGCTGGAATTTTGAATGGTCAACAAATGAATGGAGGTAATTTGAGGAATAACTGTAGAGATTTGTCTCCGTTTTCACTCTTAATAGGGACTAGAATCTTGTATTCATGACCACAGACGCTAGGAATATCAAAGCATGCTATCTTCTGGTTGTAAGGAACTTTTGACAGGGAGGTAAATGAGGTTGAGGTTGCACAAGAATCTGGGTTAAATGAAGGCTGGATAGTGCGTGGCTTATTTAATGCTAGTCCTCAATTTATGACATATTGAGCCCAACATTTCTGTTGCTAAGTGCAGGGGTAGGATTCTACCAGTTCCCACCTATTTGCTAGAACCGGTTGTTAACATTCTAAGCAGTTCAGAGAACTG
This sequence comes from Laticauda laticaudata, assembly GCA_004320025.1. Classification (NCBI taxonomy): domain Eukaryota; kingdom Metazoa; phylum Chordata; class Lepidosauria; order Squamata; family Elapidae; genus Laticauda; species Laticauda laticaudata. Next base: position 1,366 of record BHFT01006683.1, read on the forward strand.
GTTGTTAGAAGGAATTACTGGCCTAATCCTGTAAGGAAGGCAGGAAGGAAACATTCTGGTGTTGCTTACAGAAACTACATCTCCTCTCCGTTAACCCTTATTACATTCTTGGCAGGACTAGACTTCCTTTTCTCAGGAACGTCTCTGGAGTTTTTTTCCTCTCTTTTGCTGGTACTTTGCTTGTGTAGAGTGACCATTCAAAGTTACAATGGCACTGAAAAAAGTGACTTATGACCCTTTTTCACACTTACGACTGTTGCAGCATCTCCATAGTCATGAGAAGCCAGGCGAGGAGATGCGTGCCTCAATATGAGTGATGTTGAACTGGCCACGCCCAGACAATAACGTGCCCACCAACTATGGCACACCCACAGAACTGGTTGTTAAAAAATTTGAATCCCACCCCTGGCTAAGTGAGACAGTTATTAAGTGAGTTTTGGCCCGTTTTACAACGTTTCTTGCCACACTTGTTAAATGGATCACTGCAGTTGTGAAGTTAGCAACACGGTCAATATGTGAACCTATTGACTTTATTTGTCAGGTCACAAAATGGGATCACATGACCTTGGGACACAGAAGTCATCATAAATATGAACCAGTCAAGCGTCTGAATTATCACGTGGATGCTGCAGCTGTTGTGGATGTGGAAAACTGATCATAAGCCACTTTTTTCACTGCCATTGTAACTTCAGACAGCCACTAAATGAACCATCATAAGTCAAAGACTACCTGTATTTATTTATTTATTTTTATCCCACCTTGATTATTTCTACGAATAACTCAAAGCCTTTATGCAACAACAACCAGTGTGTTTAGTTTTCAGGTGTTGCACAAATCCAGCCAGGAAAACTGACTCGCTGCTGTTTTTAAGCCCCACATAGTGGCTTGTTTTATTTGCAACTCCCCTTAATTTGGAGGTACAATGCCTTGGGTTGACAGGGGTACTCACATCAGGCAAAATAACAACCCAGTTTCCTTGGTTTGGGCTCGGCAGGCAGTGGGAAGCAGCTGCTGTGGTTGATAAATCTTGGTTTGTGGTTTCCCCACAAGGACAGCTCCAGCCAAGGTCACCAGCGTTGAGATGTCCAACTCAAACCAACTGTGGTTTATCAACTGTAGAGATGGTTAGCAGCATCAAATTTCTGCAGCTAATGAGTAGGTTGGCTTGGTCACTCAACAGCGAGACGCTGATGAAATGGGCAAAGCAGTGCCTTCATTTTCTGCATCGCACGAGAAAAGTACATCTTCCTCCCCCTGTCCTCACCACTTTCTATAGAGCAGGGTTGTCAAACTCGATTTCATTGAGGGCTGCATCAGGGTTGTGTTTGACCTCAAGGGGTCAGAGTGGGCATGGCCAGGATGGGCTTGGCCAGCTCAATGTCACTCGGGTTGGGAGGCACCTGTGGAGGCCTGAATGCTCTACCTGCGAAAATGGGCTCCCAAACTCTATTTCTGGCTGTAATGGCCTCCTGCAACCCTCTGCCAGACAAAATGGAGCTCAGGAGGGCTGTGCACACTGCTTGCAAGCTCCGTTTTCGGCTGTGATGGCCTCCTGAATTGAATTCTTTATTATTGTCATTGTATGTATATACACAGTATACATACAACAAAATTCTCAAAACACCTAGAGACCAGACTCAACATGCGCGCACACATGACAATCCCCAAACACTTCCCCACCTGCCAAAATTCCCCCACCACCTAAAAAACACATAAGCATCCCCACAACAGATCAAGTAAGACTGTCCAACAGCTCACTGATGGTGGTCTTTAAGTTCATTGTGAAGTGCAATGATAGCTCTGGGATAAAAACTATTCAGAAAACGTGTGGTCTGAGTTTTAATTGTTTCTGTATCTTCTGCCAGAAGGCAACAGTTCATAAAGATTGTAAGCAAGATGGGAAGAGTCTCTGAGAATGTTGTGCAACTTCCTCAAACAGCGAGATGTGAAGATATGGTCCAGAGCTGGTAGCTGGAGCCCAATGATATTCTGGGCACTTTTAATGATTCTCTGTAGAGTTTTTTGTCCACTACAGAGCTGCTCCCATACCATGCAAGAATGCTGTATGTCAGGACACTCTCAATGGTGCTGCGGTAGTCGGACAAAAGGAGATGCTGAGATAAATTTACCTTCCTGAGCATTCTCAGGAAGTACAGCCTCTTCTGTGCCTTCTTTACAAGCATATCAGCATTCATAGTCCATAAGAGGTCCTCTGAGATATAAGTGCCCAGAAATTTAAAACTACCAACCCTCTCCACCTTCTCACCATTAATGTACAATGGTAAATGTACATCTCTCCTGCAACCCTCTGCCAGTGAAAGCGGGCTCCCAAGCTCCATTTCTGGCTGCAACGGCCTCCTGAACCCGCTGCCAGCAAAAATGGAGCTCTGGAGAGCTGTGGACACTGATTGCAAGTTCCATTTTAGGATGCGATGGCCGCCTGCAACCCTTTGCCAGTAAAAATGTAGCTCTGGCAGAGGTCCTGCGGGCCGGTCTATTGCTGTCTCCAGGGCACCCCCGTGGGCCAAATCTAAGCATCCTGTGAGCCAGATCCAGCCCCTGGGCCTTGAGTTTGACACCCCTGCTATAGAGGGACGATCAAGTGCATCCTGTTGTATTGCATGACAGTCTGGTTTGGAAGCATTAGTGCCTCAGGCAGGGAGATGGTGCACAGAGTGGTGAGGACAGCAGAAAAGATCATTGGCAGTTCACTCAAGGGTTTGATTCTACCAATTTGGCCAAACTGGTAGCTCCGAGTATCATCTGTGAGCGAAACAGTTTTCTCCGATGATCAGCTATTGGGCCCATTCGCCTGCCCTGGCTCTATTCTGACCTTTATTTCCTGATTTTCATGCTCAGCTGCTTTGCGCGGCACAGCAGATTGCACCACGTCAGCTGTTTAACACACAGGGAAAGTGCAGGAGAAGATCAGTAGCAAAACTTAGTTGCTCTTCTTTGTACTTTTTCCAACATCCTCAACATCTCTTTTTGTCATCAAAACGTCTGAATCCATCCGTTACAGGCTTTCGAATCATTAATGCCTGGATGGTGGTGTGTGAGAAGTGCATGTAGATAGCGTTTTGTATGTGTTTTCTTTGGTCAGATGGTGTGTCCAGGGAGCCATTGGGATTTTTTGTATACTAAGACATCTAGGAGGGAAGTCATACAACAGGATCACAGCTCACCAGCCTCAAATCTCCCCAGCAACTAAGACTACCTGAGCCAACCAAAGCCCCCACCTGAAACAGACACCCCCAGCCAATCAGACACAACAGCAACCCCCTCTACCAAATCAGAACACTAGCAAGCCCCCACCGCAATCAGTCACACCCCCAACGAGCGTTAAAAGGAAGACAGCTGCAAGCTCACATTACTCTGAGAAGCACAGAGCTGAAGAAACAAGCCTGAAGATGATGAATGAGACTTTCATCGAAACGTTGCCTAGATACTTTCCAATTCTACGTGGAGAAAACCCGATAACCAAGAGATATAACACACACATAACATATATTAATAATATATGTATGTATGTATGTATTATGTATGTATGTAATGTATGTATGTATAATATATATGTGTGTGTGTGTGTGTGTGTGTGTGTCGCGCGCTGTTCAGACTTACCTTCTGGTATTATCACGTCATTGTGTGTTTTTAAAGTTGTAGGCAACGTTTCAGCAGAAATTCAAAACAGAAACACCCAATCAATTTTCTCAAACGCAGAAAACACAATCCAACAAACCAATCAAACACCAATCAAACAACTCCAAGTCCAGATAAACACAGATCAAGACTCCCAAACCAATCTGGCTGTAGAAAAAAACATCCTTGCCACCAATGAATAGGCTAGCCTCAAATTTAAAACCAACGGCTTGTGAGACCGGCTAACCTACAGACAACTCAAACAAACGAAGCCCTGATAATGGCAGATGAGATTTTCTGCTACAAGGAAATAAACAACGGAAATAAATGGAAATCGGAATACACACAACAGCACACCTACCATTCCTAGATGTACTAATCTACAAAGAACAGAGGCACACTTGGGACACACCAGTATAACCAGAAAGAAAACACCAATCAAACTCAGACTCAATATGCCCAATCACCACCAACCTAGCACAGATAGATTCCGTGGCCAAAACCACTAATTACGCCACAGAACCAAAACGCTGGCAGACAAGACAATTAACAGACTGAAACTATTGCACCCATGACTAAAAGTTTGACAAAGCCACGCTTCACAAAAAACAAAATCACCAGCCGATCCACAAAAACAAACCACAGACATAACAGAGACCTAGAAGACGCAACAGACCTATGGACAGTGTCTTGCCCCTAACCAAAAGAGGTACTACAGATAAAATCAGTAAGATACTCACACGGCATACATCAAGACTGCTTCAAAACAGACAAAAAAATGCAGCCATCCTTAAAAACCCCAAAGACAAAATTGAACCTGGAAAACCAAGGCATATACGAAGTTGCTCTGTGCATCATGCACCCGGAGCCACATACATTGGGCAAGACCAATAGAAAGAATATAGTACCCGCCTGGCATGAACAACAAAAATGGCAGTAAAACAAGCTGAGAACTCACTCTCCTCACATGAAACCACAGGTCACAACATCACTTCAATGGCACACAAAACCCTAGTCCACTATAGAAATCCCCAGCCACAGATCTAGAGTTTAAGCCATAGAGTTGAAAAAAAGACCTGACCATGAATAGAAGAGATGATTCCAGCAACTGTCAATCATTTGGGAAGCCTGCACTCTCAAATAGAAAGATCTGCCACACACAAGACCAGGCAACACCTGGGCACAGACAGACTCCCTCTGATACCCTCCAAGCTCAAACACCCCCCACCAGGCACCCCAGATGAAACCCAGCTTCCTAATAGATGATAGCCGTTCGCTTTCACACGAAGCCAAGCTGCACTGAAAGCCCAATACAGGACAGTAACCGTGTTGGCCAACGTCAAAGCCACAAAACAGACAGAAGAACCAGACACACCCAAATCCAAACAAACTCCAAGACCAATAAACACAGACCAAGACTCCCAACCAATCAGGATGTGGAAAAAACATCCTGCCACAATAATAGGCTAGCTGCCAAAATTTAAAACCACGGCTGTGATGGCCTGAACCCACATAACAAACCCAATACAGCAGCCTGATGATGGCAAAGATGAGATCTGCTGAAACGTTGCTACAACTTTAAAGCACTACAATGACGTGGGATAATACCCGAAGGAAGCTGAACAGCACATATATATATATATATATATATATATATACAGAAAAAGCCATATAAATGTTTTTCCCACTTATGACCATTACAGCATCCTCATGGTCATGTGATCAGAATTCAGATGCTTCAAACTGACTCCTATTTATGACAGTTGTAAGTGTCCCGGGGTCACGTGATCCCATTTTATGACCTTCTGACGAGCAAAATCAACGGGAAAGAAGCCAGATTCCCTTAATAACCATGTTACTAACTTAACAACAGAAGTCGTTCACTTTAACAACTGTGGCAAGGAAAGTTGTAAAATGGGCTTAAAAACTCACTTCGCAAATGTTTTGTTTAGCAACATAAATTTGGGGCTCAATTGTGGTCATAAGTCAGGGACCACCTTTATATTCATAACAAAATAATTAACAGGAAAAAAAACCAATAATATTCTATAAAAGTGTACAAGTAATACAAATGGTGAACAGTAGGAAGAGAAAGACAAGATTGAAATTTCAAAACCTAAAAACCCCAAACCCCCCCCAAAGTTATAACTGTAATTTCATTGCTTGTATCTTTACAGTTTATGTTAATTTTTTCCTAGTATGATTTGATTGCTTCTTGTACCCTATGACTATCATTAAGTGTTGTACCTTATGATTCTTGACTCTTAGCGAATGTATCTTTTCTTCTTATGTACACTGAGAGCATTTGCGCCAAGACAGATTCCTTGTGTGTCCAATCACACTTGGCAAATAAAGAATTCTATTCTATTCCATTCCATTCCATTCCATTCATTTCTGTTTCTGTTTCTATTATTTCTATTTCTATTTCTATTTCTATTTCTATTTCTATTGTACTCCACTCCACTCCATTCTATTTCTTCATTCCACTATTCTGTTCTGTTCTGTTCTGTTCTGTTCTGTTCTATTCTATTCTATTCTATTCTATTCTATTCTATTCTATCTAAGATTATTAAAAATGTACGGAAGAGCACTGGGATACCGACTGCATATCTCTCTTTCCGTGGATTAAGTTAGCAGCTCAGCAAAATTTAAGAATTTGCAACAAAAGGGGACAGAAAAAGTTAGAAGCTTGGGGTGATTTTTTGCTTTGTCCTAATAATTCTGTGGCACATATATCTTTTTCTATTTTTAAACCCGCTCCATTTGAAAGACTCCAAGAAGTCTGCTGGTAAAACATTGCAATATTATCTCCATCTTTGAGAAGGCTGGTGCCCGGCATCCTAGCCAAACTTGCATCCCTCTGGACATTTCGATTTAATCCCCCTCTCCAAATCTGCTTATCCCTGTCCATCTGATAAATTAATTTTCCAAGGCCATTAAGCATACTGGGCAGAGGTGGTATTCAGCAGGTTCTGACCAGTTCTGGAGAACCAGTAATGGAAAATTTGAGCAGTTCGGAGAACCGGCAAATACCACCTCTGACTGCCCCCACCCCCTCTATTCTCTGCCTGAGTCCCAGCTGATCGGCTGGGTCTTCTTTGATTGCCCTGCACAGGAGAACGGAGCTGGAAAGCAGGTAAGTGGGTTGGGGAGGGAATGGGGATTTTTCAGTATTCTTCCCCTGCTATGCCCACCAAGCCACGTCACGCCCACCAAGTCACACTCACAGAACTGGTAGTAAAAAATTTTTGAATCCCACCACTGATGCTGAGCCTATGTTGTAAATATGATATTTTCCCCTCTCTTTTTAAAAAGTTTCTCTAGTTGCTGGAAATCTCTTCCCCCAGATCACTTCCAGCAGTTCCAGTTCCCAAGCTGTCAGCACTCAGATTCCTGGACTTACTGTCATAGAAAGGGAACTTTTCTGTTGTAATACAGATAATCCTCAAGTTACGACTGTAATGGAGCCTTTCTCATTACGGCTGTAAGTTGCATTGATTGTAAGTTACAAAGTTGCAAAGCAGGTCATTACATGAGCAACCCACTTGTATAACCCTTCTTTTTGTGTGTCATTAAGTGAACCTCTGATCATTAAGCAATCCCATTGTTTGTTATGGTGCATTTTTGCTGAAAAATAGTAGTAAAATCAACTTATAACCATTCAAAGTTACAACAGCATGGAAAAAAAAGTGGACAATCGAGGTCAGCAGCTGCAGGACTACTAGAAGAAAAGTTGCTTACATGTCAGAAATATCACCAATAGTGATAAGCGCCCTGAGGACAACCCCAAAACATCTGGAGCATCACTTGAATGCCGTCGGCATTGACAAAATTCCCATCAGTCAGTTGCGAAAGGCAGCTATACTTGGAACAACGTAACATTAAATAAAGCTTCATACTGCTTTATAAAACCTTAGTAAGGCCACACCTGGGATCCTGCATCCAGTTTTGGTCACCACATTACCCCAAAAGATAGTGAAACTTTGGAGAAAGTGCAAAAAAAAAAAGATAATGAAAGGGTTGGAGACTAAAACATATGAAGAACGGTTGTAGGATTTGGGTTCGGCTAGTCTAGAGAAAAGGAAGACTAGCGGGGACATGATAGCAGTATTCCAGTATTTTGAGGGGCTGCCACAAAGAAGAGCACCAGAAGGAAAGACAAAAAACAATGGGTGGAAACTATTCAAGGAGAACTAAGGAAAAATTTCAGGTGAGAAGAATTAACCAGTGGGACGATTTCTCTCCAGAAGTTGTGGGTGCTTCATCATTGGAGGTTTTAAAGAAGAGATTGGATAACCATTTGTCTGGAATGGTATAGGGCCTCCTGCTTGAGCAGGAGACTGGACTAGAAGACCTCCAAGATCCCTTACAGCTCTATTCTATTTGTTTGTATTTCATGTACAAGATAACAAGTATAAGTATGAACATATACAAGAATGAAGGAAGTAAATGCAGATAAATGGGGACCGTAAGACAGGGACGGTAGGCATGCTGGTGCGCTTATGCACGCCCCCTTTAAGGACCTCTTAGGAATGGGGTGAGCCTAAAGACCTAGACAAGCACTTAAAAACAATTGGCGCTGATAAAATCACCATCGGTCAGCTGCAAAAGGCCACCTTACTGGGATCTGCTCACATAATCCACCCATACATCACGCAGACCTAAACGCTTGGGAAGTGTTTAGTGATTTGTGATACAAAACCCAGCATAGTCATCTCCTTTGCTGTGTGCACTGTTGTTTTTTGTGAATAATAATAATAATAATAATAATAATAATAATAATAATAATAATAATAATAATAATGGTGCAACCTGTATCAACCATTAGCACCTGTCAATGATATTTGTGATACATTTTTAAATGTTCAGTATGTTAAATGAATAAAAGTTTATAATAGTAATATCAACAACACTTCTTCTCCTCCCCTTGAGAGAATCCTTCAGTAATTTCCTGCTCAGGACTTTGTAATTTCTTAGAGGCTTTTAGCGCCCAGCAGCTGCGAGATTTCCACACCATTAACCATCTCCAGCTTCCTTCTGAGGCTGCTGAAGTGTGAGGGTATCAAGCCTGCCCTCTCAACTCAATTTCCCATGTGGATTGCAATTCTTTTCCTGACTTCCCAGGGAATATCTTCTGGTAATTTTTTACTGGCTGGAACATGGGCCCCTGGGCACCTAGTTGGCAGTCAACAACCTCATCCAAGCCTGAACTTAAATTGGGGAGCAGTAGGGAGGCTCCCCCTTACTGATGGGAGCAGTTTTAAGAAGCAGAGGGATTTGTGACTTCATTCACTTTCATACCGTGCTTAATTCTCTGATAATATATATACTTCATTTATATATGGACTTTCACAGTGGTGGGATTCAAATTTTTTTACTACCTGTTCTGTGGGCATGGCTTGGTGGGCATGGCAGGAGAAGGTTACTGCAAAATCCCCATTCCCTCCCCACCGTACTAACCTGCTTTCCAGCTCTGTCCTCCTGTGCAGGGAACCAAAGAAGACCCAGCCCATCAACTGGGATTCGGGAGGCAGAGGATAGATGGGGGCGAGGNGACCCAGCCCATCAACTGGGACTCGGGAGGCAGAGGATAGATGGGGGCGAGGCCAGTCAGAGGTGGGATTTGCCAGTTCTCCGAATTGCTCAAAAGTTCCACCACCAGTTCTCCAGAACCGGTCAAAACCTGCTGAATACCACCTCTGGACTTTCATCCTGATAGAGATATGGAGATGAAATGTGAAGCTCATCGGTAGTCTTACTAAGGATTTTTGAAGCAGTACTAATAATACTTCACATGATTTTGATTCTATGCCTCTATTTATACAACCAAGGATTGTATTCACCTTTTTGGCTGCTGCCACACACAGCTGGATCATGTTTAAGCGATTGTCTACTAAGACTACATGAATTTGAAGCTGTAAAGCATACAGCAAATGGTTGCAGGAATTGTGCATGTCTAGTTTAATGAAAAAAAGGACTAGTGGGGACATTATCGCAGTCTTCTGATGTTTGAGGGGCTGCCATGTAGAAATGAGAGGGTCAACTTATTCTCCAAAGCACCTGAAGGCAGGACAAGAAATACAGGTACCCTGTTTCCCTGAAAATACCACCTACCCTGAAAGTAAGTCCTTGATTTTGACATGTGTGCCTAATATAAGCCTTACCCACAAAATAAGCCCTAATTAAGATCCCGCCCACTCCAGAGTGGACAGGTAAAAATTAAGCTAGGATGGGGATGGGAGGGTGGAGCTGCCCTACTAAACTTTGGACAGTTGTATCCAGGCCTGGCATACCTCAACACCTGTCTCACCGGCCCATCTCTTCTACAGCCAGCAAGGCTGGCAAGGCCTCTGACAGCGAAAAATAGACTGGGAGCGACACATGCAAGTGGGGTTAGCCAGTGGATGACGTCCCCCGAAAATAAGACCTAGTGCCCTTTTTGGGTGGAAAAAATATATATAAGTCAGGGTCTTATTTTCGGGAGAACACGGTAGTTCTTGACTTACAACCAAACATTCCATTGCTAAGCAAGACAGTTAAGTTACTTTTGCCCCATTTTACAACCTTTTCTTGTTACTCTTGTCAAATGAATCACTATGGTTGTTAAGTTAGTCAAATGGATGTTAAGTGAATCTGGCTTCCCCTGTTCCTTTGCTTGTCAGAAAGTCATAAAAGGTGGTCACATGACTCTGGACATTGCAACTGTCAGAAATATGAGTCAGTTGGCAAGCCTCTAAATTTTGACCACATGACCATGGGGATGCTGCAATGGTTGTAAGTGTGAAAAACAGCAGAGTCATTTTTTCTAGTGCCATAATTGGTCAGTAAATGAACTATTGTAAGTGGAGGACTACCAGTAACAGGTGGAAATTTATCAAAGAGACTCCAACCTAGAAATAAGAAGAAATTTCCTGTCAGAGAGAACAACCAACCAGTGGAATGGCACAGCTTGCTTTCAGAAGTTGTGGGGAAAGCCTCTATTCCTGGAGGTTTTCAAGAAGAGATTTGTCTGAAATGGTGCAAAGCCTTTTGCTCAAGCAGGAGGTTGGACTACAAGACCTCCAACGTCCTTTCCAACTCTGTTATTCTATTGTATTGTATTGTGTTGTGTTGTATAGTGTTGTTTTGTGTTGTATTCTATTCTACTCTATTCTGTATTCTATTCTATTCTATAGTCTATTTTATTCTAATCTATTCTATTCTATATTCTATTTTAATCTATTCTATTCTATTCTGTATTCTATTTTATTCTATTCTATTTTGTATTCTATTCAATTTCAATTTCAATTTCAATTTCAATTTCAATTTCAATTTCAATTTCAATTTCAATTTCAGTTTCTATTTCTATTTCTATTTCTATTTCTACTCTACTCCACTCCACTCCATTCCATTCTATTCTATTCTACTCTATATTCTATTCTGTTATATTCTATGTTCAATTCTACTCTATTTCTATTCTACTTTATACTATTCTACTCTGTTCTATTCTGTATTCTATTCTATTCTATTCTATTCCATTGCATTGCATATCCATTGCATTACATATCCTATTCTATATTCTATTTCTATTCGATATTCTACTCTATTCTATTCTGTTCTATTCTGTTCTCTTCTCTTCTCTCTTCTCTTCTCTTCTCTTCTATCCTTATTCCATATATTCTATTTCTATTTCTATTATATTTTTCTATTCTCCTGTCTTTTCCAACCCTTGGATTTGACTCTCATAGCAGAGGCTCTTTTCCCAAAGACAGTGGAGCAAGTAAATCCTTCCTGGTGGGCTGGAAGACTCAACCCAGATCTGATCCTTCAATCTGCCAATGATGCCAGCCATAAAAAGCCGGGCCGTGAATCTTGCCGGCCTGCTGGCGGTCTGCGCCTCCTTGGCAGTGGCTTGGCCTTCAGCAATGCCGCCAGCCTGCCTGCTTGCGCCGAGGATAGATTTGCAAAAACTGTCCACATGCTCTGCTCTTGCTGTGTAGAGGCTGGCTCCGTGCCCGTCAGGAGTCCTGCTCCCGAGTTGGCAAAGGCAATTGGCAATTTATCTTGCCGTGCTCCCCCTCCTCGGGCGCTGCTGCTGCTGCTGTGAAGGCCTCTTGAGTAGGGTTTCAATTATTGATGATCCCTGCCTTGCTGCCTCCCCCTCCCCCCTTTTTTTTCCCAGCCAGCATTTGCATGAGCCACGTTTGGAGAGAGGAAGGAAACCAAGCCGACGTCTTTATTTCAAGCCCAAACGTCGTCCCCCCCCCCACATCGTCTTACTTCCAGAAATGCCCCTGAGCCATCAAGGCAGAACAAAAATCCAGCAGGAAGAGAAGGGAAGAGATTTTGCAGGCTGCTGGATAGTTTTCAGACCTGCATCCTTGGCCCAAGAGGGATAGCTGAGCCTTTGGCCTGACTGATTGCTTTCCTAGGCCTAGAGAGGCCTACACTTGGCTACAGTTTACCTCAGAATTGGCGGTCACTCTTGCAGACAAGCGACTGGATCGTAGCTTGCTTGGATCAGTTGAAGGTGTTTTTTTTTTTGCCCCTATTCACTTTTGTTAGATTTTTATCCGATTTAGAAGTTACTTGAGGAGGTAAATGTGCTATAATATTCCTTCCTCCTCCTCCTATTTTTCCCACAACAACAATCTTGTGAGGTGGATTGTGGTAGGAGAGAGAGGGGCTGGCCTAAAATCACTCAGGCAGCTTTCACGGCTAAGGCAGGACTAGAACTCCCCGTCTGCTGGAGTTTGGCCCAAAATCCCCCATCAGGTTTTCATGCCTACAATGGGACTAGAATTCCCAGTGACCTGGTGATCGGCCCAAAGACATCCGGCTAGCTTTCATGCCTAAAGTGGGACTAGAACACCCAGTCCTGTGGCAATTGGCCCAAAGTCACCCAACTGTTTTTCATGCCTGTGGTGGGACTAGAACTTCCAATCTCCTGGTGATTGGCCCAAAGACACCTTACCAGCTTCCATAGCTAAAATAGGACTGGAACTGCCAGTCTCCTCGCGATTGGCCCAATGTCACCCAACTGATTTTCATGCCTATGATGGGACTAGAATTCCCAGACTCCTGGTGATTGGTTCAAAGACATCCTGACCAGCTTCCATATTTAAGATAGGGCTAGAACTCCCAGTCTCCTAGCAATTGGCCCAACATCATTAATTGGTTTTCATGCCTAAGGTGGGACTAGAATTTACCATCTCCTGGTGATTGGATCAAAGTCATCCAGCCAGATTTCATGCCTAAAGCAAAATTCGAACTAGCCATCCCCCGATTTCTAGGTTAGCTGCTTAACCAGTACCACTAATTCATTGACTGATTTCATGGCTGCTTTGTTGGTCTACTCCGGCAAGCATTTGAATATTCCTGCCAAAATTGGGCTGTGGGGGAACAGAAAATGTTAAAAACAACTGCAACCCTGGGATACAACTGATGAATAATGAGATTTTGCATTTAGTCTCCGTCTTATGGAGTTGGCAACTAACAGCTCTTGAATTGATTATTATTCCCAAAGTCCCTCTTGACCCTCTCGTAAGCAGGCTTGCTGGAATCAAGATTCTCTTGGGTTGACAGATGAAAACTGCAGTGTAATCTTTAAAATAGGAATACAGGTACTCCACAAGTTACAACCGCCTTCCTAGGGCCTTAAGTCTGTTTTTCTAACCATTAAATTCCACTTGTTGGATAAAAGTCCAACGTTCAAGTCTGTCGAGATCCATTTGGATCTTGAGCCTATCTTTTGGGGTATTGATCGTCCCAGATTTTGATGAGAACTCATCAAAATCTGCAAATTTGATACGTTCTCCTTCTATCCCCTCCTCTAAATTGTCTGTGAAGTCATTCAAGAATATTGGGCCTAAGACAGAATCTCAGGGTACCCCACTGCATGCTTCTTATTATGTAGATGCAGTTCCATTGCGGACTACACATTGTTATCTCAAGCAAAAAGTTTGATGTGGGAAACAAACCTGGTGTCAGGGTTCCCCCGGATGCCCTAATTAATTCATGAGCCTCAAGCTAAGTTTCAAAAGAAATCCAATTATTAGGAGCAACACGTTGGCACTTTCTGAAGTGCGGTCAGCTCTGCCCTATGTAATTTACTGCCCACCAATGACCGTTTCACCCTTGCTGTTGTGGTTAGCTGGCGGCAGGTGCAGACGATGGAGGAAAATGAGGACTCAGATGAGGAGCCAGGACCATTAGGGAGTGAACTGCTGCCTTCAGATTGTGGGAGCTGGCAGCAGTGATTAGGAGGTTGGCAAGTGTGTGTGCGCGCAGGATTGCTCTTAGGAGCGGCCAGTTACAGCAGCATGGACAACTTGAGAGTAAGGCTGCAAGGTAAATGACCCCTCCCTCGAAGATAAAAGCCAGGTTTGAAGAAGCGTTCTTTGCAGAAGCAAAAACGCTCTGAAACTCAGCCTCATGGACATTATAGTTAGTACTTGAAAACACTTGTAAACTATTTCTTATCTGTGGGTTTTTGGCAGCCTTGAAAAACAACTTGGCAAGGCTCTTTCTTGTCGGAGCTAATTAGTTGGAAGCAGCCTTTTATCTGTGAAGAAACAGTATTTGTGGATGAAACCTTAAAAGGTGGGGGCTGCTGCCTTTGTCTTGTGTTTGCTCTCTTGGAACCAGGTTGGGTCAGAACACATGCAGGGTGTGTCATAAATCACATTCTCCAACAGAGCACTTTCTCAATCAATACCATCTGGAGAAAGTTATGCATGGTATGTTTTTCTGGTCTTCGCAACTGAGCTGCTCCATCAGTTCTCCCCTCTCCTCCTCATGGCAACTCAAGAACAGGCCAGGAATGCTTTATGAGTTGACACCTGGGTCTATAAAGCAAAGATCAATCCCCATTGGCTCTTTTATGTCACCTAACCACTCATATAACTGGAGTTCCACCCCCTGCCAACAGAGGCACTCAAACATAACACTTGATAAATCCAGTGTCCTCTAATGGTATAAACAGAGAATTCCAAACACTGTTATCTGTCATCTTCAGAAGCCATATTAGCACCAGAAGCTTCCATACTGACACATTCTTGAGCCTGGGAAGATGGGAGGGGGGAATTGCATGGAGCGCATATGGTAGGCATACTAACATTCTTCTTTATAGAGTCAAGGTCATGTTGTTCCTGTACCTGACTGAGTAGTAGAGGGGACATCTCAAGTTGAAACGAATGGTGATTGGGGCATGTGATGGACGGGTGCAGGGATTGGTTTTATAATATTTTATTTATTGGAGGGAAACCTGGAACTTTCAGATTTGGGATTTCCCAGTTTTTTATACTAAGAAAAGGCAACTTTGAGAATATGTCTGATTTGGAGTTATCTGTTAGAGTAGATTTTCTGGAACACTGACAATATATTCAACCTTTTCCACTGGAGATTTTTAAGCAATATATTTCAACCCACATTTTCAGCTGCAAAGGGTTTGCGTGCTGGCCAAAAGAAACAAAATCGAAGGCAATAAAGGAAAACTACAAAGGCAATAATGAAGTGGTCGCAGTTTTAACCAACAATCTGATTTCTTTATTTGAAAAGGCACAGCTATTACATTTTCAATACAGAATTTTGTCTCAGTTCCTCTTAATATAGGGTCAAGTGATTAATAAACACACGGAGCCAACAAGATTTTTCTCTCTCTTCTCTGTCTCTAAAAGGAATATATACAAACACGAAAAATTCTCTTTGTCGTAAAATTTTATTTGGGGAATCGGAAGAAGAAAAAATAAAAAGGCAGGAAGTAGCATTATGGAAAGATAGAAGAGCTGCAAGATCCTTGGGGTATTCTGTTGTTTTTTTTAAAGAAATGGGAAGGGGCATATCCACCCCTTCACATCCTTGTCCACCCCCACATCCTCAACCCCCTGAATTTCAAACCATCCGGCTGAATAATCCAGCTGAGAAAAAGGAGTCGAGCCATCTTTCTAGAGATGTTCCCAAATCCCAGCTTTTTTTTTTTTTTT
>BHFT01006683.1:16973-67550 GCA_004320025.1 Laticauda laticaudata
TTTTTTTTTTTTTTTAACCCGAAAAAAGGAGCAGGGAAAGGAAACAGCAAGGCAGGTTAAAAAAAAAACAACACGCCATTGAAGAGGTTCACCCAGAGCCAGAGATACCCAACTAATATATTTATATATTTATATATATTTATATATATATGTATATATATATAAAATTTTTGCTTCTGTGCTACCTTAAAAACAAAGAGACATGCATAATGACAAAGGTGCTTGCTTAGCTAAAACAGTGCTGGTGGGAGCAGAGGAGGGCCAGCGAGAGAGGAGTCAATTGGGCGGGGCGGGAAGGAGGGGTGTCGAGGGATGTGGGGTGGGGGGGCTTTTCAAAGCCCAGAAGATACTGCTTGTGAGTGTGAGGGGGATCAGTGGCGATATGGATTTCGCAGAGAAGCAGCCCCCATTGGCAGATGTGAGCTGAGTGCCGCCAAGGAGGGAGAAAGCAAATTAAGGTACCAACGTGGCGTCCAGTGGGATCTGGCGGTTTGCAAATTAGCCAATGCCTTGCGGAGATAGTCTGACAGGGTCGGCCCCAGACAGAACTTTTGAACCTCTTGAGTCAAATTTTGCTTGCTTTTCAAGGAAATCATCGGTGGGACCAGTGGCTGCTTACGTTGACCACCCAAAATCAAACAAGACAACCCTGCAGTGCAGGGTGGTCTTTTCAGAGGTTTCCCCATCCTGTTGTTCTGAGCGTCCTTGAGTTACGGCCGCAACGGAGACCCAGAATTTCCACAGCTAAGCAAGACAGTGGTTAAGGGAGTCGCCCCCTGTTCTTATTACCTGTTTGCCTGTGGCTGTTAAGCAAATCGCTGCGGGGTTAAGTGAATCCATGGGGTTGTATTAAAGGGAAATCCAGCTTTCCTCACCGGTTTCGCTTCTCGGAAGCCAGCTGGGAAGGTCGCAAACGGGGATCCCGGAGACGCTGCAGGGGTCATAAATACACGCCAGTTGTCTCAGTGCCCAGATTCTGGGGGAGGGCCATATGAGTGGGAGGCTGTTGCCACTTTGAATGGCCACTCGATGAATGGTTGTAAGTCTAGGACGAGCTGTAATGTGTTGCAATGAATGCAGCTGGTGAGGACTTGCAAGTAAGGGCGAGTTTGCTGGATCTAGGATTATTTTTGGAAGGTCGGGAGGGTCAGGGGTGTTCAACCCACAAGGGGGAATTTGTGCTGTTGGGAGGGCAAGCCGAGACCTCTGTGACTCTGTTAGAATACAGGTAGTCCTCGGCTTACGGCCAAAACTGAGTCCAACACTTCTGTTGTTAAGCAAGACATTTGTTCCATGAGGTTTGCCTCGCGTTACAATCTTTCTAGCCGCAGTTGTTAAGTGAATAACCGCAGCTGAAAAGTTAGTAATCTGGTTGTTAAGTGAATTTGGCTTCTCTACTGGCTTGCCTTAAAAGGGGATCCTAAAGACCTTGGGACACACCAACAGTCGTAAATCTGAACCAATTGCCAAACGCCTGAATTTTGATCATGTGACCATGGGGGCGGGGGGAAATGTTGCAAACACCGTAAGTGTGAAAAATGGTCATAAGTTACTTTTTTCCATTAACAAATGGAAATTGTTAATTTCCAATGGTCACTAATTGAATGGCTGTAAGTCGAGGACTACCTGTATCCAAATGGTAAGGATAGGGGGACGCAAAGGGGGGTGGGAGATGGGGGCTGGGTAGAACATGTGGGGACCNGGTGGGAGATGGGGGCTGGGTGGAACATGTGGGGACCTTCATTCTTTGCATTTCAGCCTTTTCTCTCCATTTGGGGGCATTTTTAAGAGGGTTGGCGGGTTTCAGAAACTTTGCCGACCTATTTTGTTACCACCCTATCGGAGTTGCCCTCTCCCAATGGGGTCTGGCCTTGCCCACTGGGAGAGGGCACAAAACTATGGGCACCCGGTGGGAACCGGGTGCCACTGCACCAGGGATCTCAAATCAGACAGGGAATGATGCTTTTCTTTGCTGGAAAGCTCAGTTTTTCAATGGCGGCCATTTTAAGAAACATGGACTTCAACTCCCAGCATTTCCCTGCCAGAAGCGATTGGCTCAGCAGCCATGAGGCAAAAAAGCTCATCCAATCAGGCGCGAGTCACTTCAGACCACCTTGTTAGCAAAGGCAAATTGGGTCATCAGTCAAGGACAACCTGTACAAAACAATCTTAACACCCTCCACACGATCCACCAAGGTCAGAGGTCTCCAAACCTCTGGAAACTGGCTGAGGATTTCTGGGAGTTGAAGTCCACAAGTCTTAAAGGGGCCAAGGTTGAGACATACAGGCCGGGAGGGCGCCAGTGACTGGTATGCCCTCCCCCCACCTGGGGCTGAAAAGTTCCAGCTGTGTGATGGGAGGGGGGAGGAAATTTCCAGAATCTCTGGTTTCTCTGTAAATCTAGGATCGGGCACAAACCCACATCTTTCCTTCCCCTTGGATAACTAATCCAGTTTGTTAAGTTTCTTGCCTGACGAGACAAGCCATTGCGTGGAATCCTTGCAAAAAAAGCCTGGGGAAGCAGCATAGTGTGGGGAGGGAATAACCCAGTTTAAGAACGCATCGTGGATATTCTGATGCTGGCTTAACCTTTCGGAATGAGTTTAAAGGGAATTGAAATCCACAAGTCTTAAAGTTGCCAAGTTTGGGGAGTCCTGACCTCGGGGGAGTTAAGTGAGATGTGGGCGAAGCGAATGTTGTCCCATTTTGGCAACCTTTCTTGCCACCATCATTAAGCGAATCCCTGTGGCTGTTTTGTTAGTAACACAGTTGTTAAGTGAATCGGATTTTCTCACTGACTTCCCTTGTCAGAAAGTCGAAATAGTGAACCCCGGGACACATCCTTCCTTCCCCTTGGATAACTAACCCAGTTTGTTGAGTTTCTGGCCTGACGAGACAAGCCATTGTGTGGAATCCTCGCAAAAAAAGCCTGGGGAAGCAGCATGGGTGTGGGGAGGGAATAACCCAGTTTAAGAATGCATCGTGGATATTCTTGATGCTGGCTTAACCTTTTGGAATGAATTTAAAGGGAGGAGGGGAGATAGAAAGGGGGATGGAGGTCCATCCCTCAGAAAAAGGACACAAAGTCCCCCAATTGCTTGGGGAACCGTTCATGCCTGTTATGGGGCTGGAATGGAGGAGGGGCAGGAAAAGGAGGGGGCAAAAATGTTATTGCTGCAATTTTGTCTCACCTCACCCTTTGAAGAACTGTAGCTTGTCCGCCACCCCCAGAATTGGATTAAATGCGGCATCTTCTACACCACCCCCAGGATTGCCCCATGCTGCCCACCGCACCCCCGGACCGGACGAGATCCACCTAGTCGGATTTTTCCCCGTCGTCTTCTTGGTGGGCGTCTCCGTCGTGCCCATTCTTGTCTTCCTTGCAGAGGTGAGCCTGGGAGCCCAGCGCCGAGAGGGAGAGCAGGCCGGTGCTGGCACTCACGGCGGGCAGGGAGGGGGCCTGCAGCCCCACGGAGAGCGGGGTGAGGGGCAAGGCCAGCGCCTGCAGCTGAGAGAGCTGGTGGGCTTGGAGTTGCTGCTGTAGGGGAGACCCGGGAGAGAAAAGGAGACAAGAAATAAAAGAATGAGACACTTTCATCCCCCACCTTTGCCTTCTTCCGATCGCATTCGCTACAAATATTATTCGATTTACGACAGTTCATTTCGTGACTATTTATAGAGTTACAATGGCACTGAAAATAGCAATAGCACTGAGGCTTATATCACAGGGCTTTACAGCTCCCTCTAAGCAGTTTACAGAATCAGCCTATGGTTCCCAACAATCTGGGTCCTCATTTTACCAACCTTGGGAGGACGGAAGTCAAACCTGAGCAGGTCAGGATCAAACTTAGTGGACAGAGTCACTCTGCAATCCTGCATTCTCACAACTGTGTCACTACAGTTCTTCTTTCTTCCTTCCTTCCTCCCTCCCTCCTTTTTCCAGTTAACACTTAAGACTTATAACATTAGCAATTAAAGAACAAGAAGTGAAATATTATATGATATGGGATTTATTTTACAAATGGTTGGAAAATAAAAGTAAGAAGTTAAATGAATATTGTTATAATGATAAGGTATATAAGGTTGAGCAATTTTTAACATGAATATAACCATAGTAAGAAATGTATATTAAACATAAATATTTGTACAAGATATATGTACCCAGTTGACACACTGTGTAACTGAAAGATGGATTTGTTGTAAAATAAAATAAAAAATTCTTAATTAAAAACAAAAAACACTTAAGACTTATATACCGCTTCACAGTGCTTTTACAGTCCTCTCTGAGCGGTTTACAGAGTCAGCCTATGGTCCCCAACAATCTGGGTCCTCATTTTAGCGATCTCGGAAAGACGGAAGGTTGAGTCAACCTGGAGCCTGATGAGATTTGATCTGCCAAATTGTAGTCAGCCGGCAGCCAGCAGAAGTGGCCCTGCAGTACTGCCCTCTAACTGCTGCACCACCGCGGCTCATAGAAAGGTGACTTTATGAGCATTTTTCATACTTATGACCGTTGCAGCACCCTTGATTCTGGGAATTCAAGTCCACACATCTTAAAAGCACTTACCGGTAGTCTCTGACTTACAACAATTCACTTAGTGACCATTCAAAGTGACAAGGGCATTGGGGAAAAAAAAAGACTTACCAATGTGCCTACCGTCCCTATCCTATTGTTTCTTTTTTTAATTTTTCTTATATGTATCCATTTCATGTATTCATAACTATATTTATATTTACACCTGTTATCTTATAATCGCTTGACAAAAAAAAATAAAAATAAAAATTTATTTATTTATAAACTGTATTTCCCCATGATCACGTGATCAAAATTCGGAGGCCCAGCAACTGGTGGGGTGTTGATGATGGTCACAGTGTCCCGGGGTTCACTTTTGTGGCCTTTTGACAAGTGAAGTCAATGGGAAAATCTGATTCACTTAACAACCATGTTACTAACTTAACAGCCACAGGGATTCGCTTAACGATGGTGGCAAGAAAGGTCATCAAAACGGGGCGACATTTGCTTCACCCACATCTCACTTAACTCCCCCTATGTCAGGGGTCCCCAAACCTGGCAACTTTAAGACCTGTGGACTTCAAACTCCCTTTAAATTCATTCTGAAAGGTTAAGCCAGCATCAGAACATCCACGATGCATTCTTAAACTGGGTTATTCCCTCCCCACACCCATCCTGCTTTCCCAGGCTTTTTTTGCGAGGACTCCACACAATGGCTTGGCCCGTCGGGCAAGAAACTTAACAAACTGGGTTAGTTATCCAAGGGGAAAGATGTGGGTTTGTCTCAATTACAGGAAAACCAGAGATCCTGGAAATTTCCTACCCCTCCCATCACACAGCTGGAAGGTTTTCAGCCACAGATGGGGGGAAACCAGTTACTAGCGCCCCCTTAGCCTATGTCTCAACCTTGGTCCTTTTAAGACTTGTGGACTTCAACTCCCAGAATCCCTCAGCCTCACTTTACAAAATCCTGACCTAGGTCAGGGGTTATATTGGCTGAGGAATTCTGGGAGTTGAAGTCCACAAGTCTTAAAGTTGCCATGTTTGGTTGCGCACACATACACCGGCTCTAAATTAACAAAGCCACGTGCCCCTCAAACAAGTATATGAAAACAGGGAGTGCTCCTAATAGTTATATATCCCCAAGGCCCCACCTCTCCCACCCGTTCTAACAAAAAAAGCATCACAGACCCGGATGATGGAATTCAGTTCAGGGGCCGTCACTTGTTTGGCACGCTCAATGGCTCCCAGGACTTGCTGTTGGTGCTGGGGGGGTGGGAGGGAAGCGGGGGTGGGGGGGTGAAGGAGCAGAAAGAGAAAACCATTAGAAGATGATCTGAACCGATCAGCAGAAGGATCAAAGGCAGAGGGAAAAAAAGACAGTGTGGTTTGATGAGCCAATTTGTGCCAGAAAATGGCGTTTTCCATTCTTAACATGTTATCCAGATGTTCGGACTGGATTTGGCACTTTTGGTCCACCTCTGGAGTCCTTCCCCAAGACCTGGGATAGGCAGATGGGGAATGTTGGATGGGGTTGAAGGTACCGTCGCAGGATGTCAGCTGTTCCAAGCAAAGCTGCCTTTTTGCAATTGACTGGTTTTGTCAATGCCGATGATGTTCATGTGTGCCAGATGCTTTGGAGCTGCTATCTTTGCTTTGTATCATTATTATTCTGCTAATTCTCCCTTGTTTACCTCCACCAGGAAAGCCCGTAATTCAAGAGGGACCCTCCCCAAATGCCTGCCGTTATAATCCGAGAACTTCCCAAGGCATCCTACATGCCTTACCTGAAG
Organism: Laticauda laticaudata; assembly: GCA_004320025.1. Classification (NCBI taxonomy): domain Eukaryota; kingdom Metazoa; phylum Chordata; class Lepidosauria; order Squamata; family Elapidae; genus Laticauda; species Laticauda laticaudata. The sequence goes on from BHFT01006683.1 coordinate 23,280, forward strand.
CAGGGAAGGGGTAGATTTGAAGGGGTGAAGATTCAGATGGTGAAAGCCCCTAATTAAGGCAAGCCGACTTTTCAAAGCCAAATTTTCAAAGCCAGCATGAAAGCTGGCTGGGTGATGCTAAGCCAATCACCAGGAGAATATGAGTTCTAGTTTCACCCTAGGCATGAAAGCCAGCTGGGCGATTTTGGACTGTCTAGGGTATCATAAATTATCAGAGGCAGCTCTCTCTGAGCGTGAAAACTCGCTAGAGATGGTCACACCAGTGGAGTCGCTGCTTGTGGCAGTGTCATAAATCAATATCACGAAGATAGTGAATTCTAGTCTCACCTTAGGCATGAAAACTGGCTGGGCTATTTTGTACCATCCAGCAAGGAGATAGTGAGTTCTAGTTCCACCTTAGGCATGAAAGCTGGCTGGGTGACTTTGAGTCAATCATTAGGAGACTGTAAATTCTAATCCCACCTCAGGCACGAAAGCTACTTGGTGACTTTAGGCCAATCATCAGGAGAAGGTGAATTCTAATCCTACCTTAGGCATGCAAGTTGCTGGGTGATTTTAGGCCAATCACTGGGAGACAATGAGTTCTAGTTCTGCCTTAGCATTAAAACTGCTGGGTGACTTTGGGCCATTCTGTAGGAGACAGTGAATTCTAGTCCTGCCTTAGGCATGAAAGCCAACTTGGTGATTCTGGGCCAATCACCAGGAGACTGTGAGTTCTAGGCATGAGAGCCCGCTGGGTGGCTTTGAGCTGATAATTAGGAGACTGTGAGTTCTAGTCCCACTTTAGACATGAAAGCCAGGGTAATCTGGAGCAGGTCATAGTTCTTAATGTGGGGAAAACAGGAGGAGGAAGGGATGTCGGGATATTTTCGCTGCTTTGAGTTATTTGTCAAAACAATAAAAAGTGGGATATAAATAAATAAAAGTCAAACAAATAAAAAGAAAAGTTCCAGAGCAAAGTAAGGATAATTTACCTCTTGCGACAGATATGGCAAAACCTGGGCACAAATGCCATTCAACCGCTTGACAATTTCAGCCTGAAATGGAAGATTTAGACACAAGGTTAACCTGGAGAAGAGTACTTCAATCAGCTGCTTGGAACAAGGCGACAAAAATGTGCTAGTGCGTTTATGTGGCAGTGACAACCCAAACTCCAAAGCCAATGACACCACTGCAGCATTTTGCAAGGGACATCGTTAACGGTGTTAGTTGGGACAGGCTGCAAAATGACAAAAGGTGCATCGGTTGTGTCTTTTGCGTGGCGTGAAGGTGACACACGCTCCCTTTTAGTGGGCCTTCCTGAACGTTTCCGCCTTAGTACATAGGTTCAGGGAATGCATCCCAGGGAATTCATCGGGTTTCTGGTTTCACACAAACACTTTTGAACTCTCAACACCGATTCGTGGAGGCTGGATTGTGCGAATGCACGCAGGTCTGTGTGCTGTGGGGACCATGCCAGCTTTAACAAAATGAAAACAATTTGAGGTTAAAAAAAAAAAAAGNCAATTTGAGGTAAAAAAAAAAAAAAGAGCAAAAACAATGCCCAAAGTAAAGATGGGAATTATGTAGCCATTCTCAAACTGGTGATTTAAAGATGGATGGACTAACTCCTAGAATTATCCAGCCAGCCATTTTGGCCAGGGCATTCTGGGAATTGAAGTCCACCCATTTTAAAGCATACCATCTGGGGGACTCCGGGAGGGGAAGAATACCATCTTAAAGCACACTCACTGGGGAATTCTGGGAGTTTGAAGGCCATCATCTTAAAGCCTGCTGGCTTGGGAATTCTGGGAGTTGAGGTTCATCCATTTTAAAGTCGCCAATTTTGAAAAACACTGATGTGGACAGTGGCCAAGAGAAATTTCCCAAAGTCCCCACTGAAAAGGGGGAAAAGTCTTTGGGGGATTCTGGTTCTCCTAAGAAAGGGATATGGGAATTGTAACTGTACAGTATTTTCACACAATTCAACCTCACGGTAATTTCTCAAAAAGAAAAAGAAAAGAAAAAAATGCAGTCAGCTTTGTGGTTTAACAACCAATGTTAGAAGATCTGGCAGAAGTTTACTGGGCTACACCAGTTATGGGCAACTATGGCCCTTTTACACCTGATGAACATTAACTCCCAGAATTCCTGAACCAGCATGGCTGACTCAGGAATTCTGGGAGTTGAAGTCCACAGGTCTTAAAGGAGCCACAGTCATTCATTCCCAGGCTGCCCAGTAGCCTAAAATTGCATTTTAATTTTTTAAAAAATATTGAGACAAGAATAAAGAAACAAGCTGGGTGGAGCTCACAAACCCCTCTTTTAATTAAATTTGTTTTCCTCCACGCGGCATCTTGAAAAGATCAGGTGTGATCTGCAGATCGTTGCAAAAGGAAGTCAGAGCAGGTAGAGGATGACACGCGGCTCGGATTAGCTGCAATTTAATTTAAATGTCATTTAAATGAAATTTCAATTATATTTAGCTAAAGTCTGGCAGACACGCCCGGTTATTTGTAAGAGCTCTGCTTGTTTGAAGGGGTGGGGTAGCGGCCCTGAATATAATCTATAACAGCACGTAACCGATGACCTAAAATGCTCTCCAAGAGAGGAGATAAAAGTATGAAAAACCCACTCCTCATTCAGCGGCATATACAGGTAGTCCTCGACTAACGACAGTTCATTTAGTGACTTTTTAGAGTTACAATGGCACTGGAAAAAAGCAACTTATGACCATTTTTCACACTTACAACCACATCTCCATGGTCACGTAATTAAAACCCAAACATTTGGCAACTGACTCATATTTACAACATATTTATGACCAGCACAGTGAATGGGGGGAGTTAAATTCACTCAGGCACAGTTTGACGAGTTCCGTGATGGCAAACCTATGGCATGCGTGTCACAGGTGGCACGCAGAGCCATTTGTGTGGGCATGCAAGCCCCAGCCAAACTTACCTGAACTGCGCATACGCATGCCTCCCAACTGATTTTCGGCCCGTTTGAGGCCGTTTTCACCCTCCCGGAGGCTTGAGGGAAGCCTCTGCAGCCTCGAGAGCCTTCTGGAAAAACCGGAAGTGCCAAAACGGGCCCGTTTTTCAGCCTCTTGAGGCTGCAGAGGTTTCCCTCAAGCCTCCGGAAACCGGCCGGAAATCAGCTGGGAGGTGCACACATGCGCAGGTAAAGGGGCAGGGCGGGGGTGTTGCGCATGCATGTGCAAGGGGGGGACTGGAGCACATTGCAATGTGGGTGCCCGTGCACGTGCTTTCGGCACACCACAACAAAAAGGTTCGCCATCACTGGACTAGTTTAACAACTGCAATGATTCACTTAACAACGGTGGCAAGAAAAGTCACGAAATGGGGCAAACTCGCTCAACGAATGTTGCACTTGGCAACAGAGTTCTTGGGCTCAATTGTGTTCGTAAGTCAAGGGCTACCTGTGTAAGGCTGCCTTAAAAGTCCCTGACAGAGAGAAGAATAATCTTAAAATCTCACCTGCTTATGCATTTCGATGTTGAGGCCATAGGACATCTCGTAATACTGGAAGGAAAGAAAAAGAGAGAGAAAGAGAAAAAAAATTAAAATATATCCTTGTTAGATTAAATCTAGGCGTGTTTCCTGTCTCATAATTTCTGGAGTTGCCTGTACAGCATTTGAACCCAACCCCTGATTTTACTAAGAGAGAAGTACTCCATATTATGATCGTGGCTGGTCACAGCTTCTCTTAAGTCAAGCAACAGGCTGTGTGTGACAAAGTTGTGTATTCTCCGTCTTGGGGGGATTTTAAGATTCTGTGATTGCAAAGAGCTAGACTAGATGACCCTTGGTGGTCCCTTCCCAGTTCCCAATTCGGACACTAATTGGCTTTCCTGCTCATTGCAAAAGGCTGGGCTAGATGACCCTTGGAAGCCCCTTCACAATTCTTGACGCTTTCCGATTTTCCTGCCAATCGCAAAGGGGTGGAAATAGACCCTTTCCACTCCACAATTCTGACGCCAACTGGTTTTCCTGCCCATTGCAAAGGGATGAAATGGGTGACCTTTAGAGGGTCCCTTCCCAGTCCACAATTCTATCTGGCTTTCCTGCCCATTGCAAAGGACTGATTACCTTTAGGGGTCCCTTCCCACTCCACAATTCTGATGCTAATTGATTTTTCTGCCCATTGTAAAGGGCTGGACTACATGACCACTGGAGGTCCATTCCCAAATTCTATCACACTAACTGGTTTTCCTGCCCATTGCACAGGGCTGGATGAGGTGACCCTTGGAAGCCCCTACCCAGTCCACAATTCTATCACTCTCTCCATTGCAAAGGGATGGATTAGATGACCCTTGGAGACCCCTCCCTACTCAATGATTCTATGAATCTCAGCAACAGGAAACAAAACAAAAAAAAAACCTTTTGAATTTTAGAAGAGTAACACACACCATACAATTTCTCTGCCCTTTCCATGCGCCTGCAATTTTGCCACACCCACAATTAAAATTCCTTCCTGGCACGGGATTTAAATCAAAGCTCCCCTCTGTGGCCAGCAAATTATTATTATTAAAACAGTTTTATTGTAAAGAGCCTCGGGACAAGAGAAGATACGGAAGCGGGAAAAGGATAAACAAGATTTAAGAGGAAAGGAAATGGCTGAACCAAGAAAAAGTTTGCAAAGCAGTAGTCCTCGATTTACAACAGTTCATTTAGTGACTATTTAAAGTTACAACGGCACTGAAAAGAGAATTATGACTGTTTTCCACACTTACGGCTAGTATCCCTGTTTTACACTTAGGAACTGGCATGTATCTATGACTGTTGCATTGGTTAACAACTGCATTGGTTCACTTAATAACTGTGGCAAGAATGGTCATTCAAATGAGGCAAAATTCACTTAACAATTGTCTCATTTACCAACAGAAATGTTGGACTCAATTGTGGTCGTAAGTCAAGGATTACCCGTATAGAATATGTGCATACTGATTTTGGTCACACTTGCCCCTGGTTCTGGCCCTGCCTACTTTAACTTTGGCCCTGCCCACGAGCCAGCTTTTGCTTAAGCCAAGGCAATTTTAGGGAAAGGGAATTAAGATTTAATTCTGCAGATCGTGCCGGAAGTCTGCCAACCAAATTAAGACCAAGCCGTGATTTTGGACACAACCAGGATAAATTCGGTTTGATCATGAGCCGCCTCTGCCTTCCAAAGCAAACCAAAAAGGAATTTAAGGCATTAAAAAACTTTCCCCCACACAAAACTGCTCTTGCATGCATTTATTTACTTTTTCCTTGCTTTTCATTAAATTGTTCCTTGTGCAACCTACATTTAAGCAGGGGGGAAAAAATCACCAGCAGATGATCAAAATATGTAACAGTAGTCCTTGACTTATGTCCACTCACCTAGTGACTATTCAGATGTCCGGCAACCAGGCTGAATTTTATGGCCATTTGCATCCTCTTGGGCTCACATAACTAAGCTTTGTGACATTTTTGCCAAATGTTTGGCATTTTCTTTCAGTTTTTGGCAAAACCAAAACCAGAGTGAATCATTACTTCAATTTCATGCCTATGACGTTCATTTAATGATTGCAGTGCTTCGCTTAATAACACCACAGAAAAGGTTGTGGAATCATAAAATAACACAATCAATTTTGTTTTACTGCCACAATTTAGAACTGCAGTGGGCAGGCTCCATTACAGTCGTAACTCAAGGATTACTTTCATGGTCGTAGATCACATGGAGAAATATTGCTAGTTCCAAAATTTTATGGCCAGAAAGTTCAGGTTTTGTAGTCAGAAAACCTCAATCTATCCCTGGTACACGTAAGTTCTCAACTTACAACTATTTGCTTCGAGACCATTTAAAATTATGGCATCACTGAAAAAAGTAATTTATGAGATTTTTCACCCTTAAAGCTAGCAACCCCTTGATCGTGTGATCAAAATTTGGACGCCTGGCAACTGGCCTGTATTTATGACAGTTCCAAAGTCCTGGGATCAGCCAATGGGGAAGCCAGATTCATTTAACAACCGTGTTACTAACTTAACAACTGTAGCGATTCACTTAACAACCATGGTAAGAAAGGTCCTAAAGTGGGTCAAAACTCACTTAGTGACTGTCTTGCTTCGTGATGGGAAATTTTGGGCTCACTTGTGGTCCTAGGTAGAGGATCAACCGTGCATTGTTTTCCCCTAAATGCCATCTCTGAACTCTGTAGATGGTTCAAAACTCACACAAAATCAAAATGATTTGCTGGATATTGAAAATATTGCAAAAATATAAAAGGTCATCAGCCTTCTCCTTCTATAAAAAAAACAACAGAGTTCTTTTTCCCTGTGAAAAATATTTTATTGATGCTTAAATCAAATGAGTTTCGTATTGTCTTTTTTAGCAGGATCAATAAATAAGTTTTCTACGAATGGGTTCATTTTAATTTTTAATACTGTAAATACAACCTATGCCAACAAAAGCTCTGTTTGGGGTGTCCTCCATGACAAGGAGGCAGAAACGCTGATTTAGATTAAAATTAAACTGCAATCCTGCACATTTTAATCCTCTTAACATCAGAGAGAGCCAAAATGTTTCCCCTCCCCTTGCAACCACACACATTTCTTTAAAGTAGCCACCATGCCATTTGGGAGCCTCTGGAATTAACTTGAGGAAGGGATGAACCAATAATAATAATAATAAAAAAAAATGAATTCAATCCTTCTGACTCGCCTTAACTGCTCTTTGCAGGCCTGGGGGGGAGGGGAATCCAAATGCTCCTCATTTGAGGACTAGAAAGTTGACAAGGCAGAGGGTTTGGCTCACTGGGGGTTCTGGCTTCTAAATGGAAGAAGTGGGCACAGGAGGTGGCTTATGGCTTTTCTTGACTCTCATGAAAGGTTATAGCATGTGCTTTTTCTTTTTTGCCCTTTTCTTTTTAATTGAATTTCCAAGGAAATACAAAGCATTTTTATGTCTTATCTCTCTGCTCCAGAGAAGGTGTGGCAGCCTCTTTCTGGAGGGCCTGGGAACTGGTTTCACTCAAGGCTAACAACATCCATCACCTTGAATCTTGGCAGCAGCAACAGGCACAGCTGGCCACCTCCAACCGGCACGTCAAGGAGAGCTCGCTAGCTATGTCCTGATAAAAGCTAAATAAATAAAAAAAATAAGCCAGGGCCTAATGCAGCTGCCTGGGTGACTTATGCAAAACAGTCAAGCCTTGGTTTTGCAAAAAACCAAAACAAGACAAAACAAAATAACCCATACACACGATAAGAGCCTGAATAAAGGACATAAAAGAAATGCCTTCCAGAAGGCTACAGAATCCTTGTTCTCATTTTTGGGGGGATATCACCAGGGCCTCGTTAAACTTCTAGTCCTCGAGAGAAAGAAAGGGGAAAAAAGAAAGACAAAATGGGAAAAAAGAAAGAAAGAAAGAAAGAAAGAAAGAAAGAAAGAAAGAAAGAAAGAAAGAACCCCCAGAATTGTTCAATGATGAGATGGGTAGCATATAAATTTAATAACGAAATAAAATTAAAATGGACTTGGGTTTTTGGACAGAGGGGAAGAATCCAGAACCAGAATCCAACTGAAATGGACACCTTTTGAATGGTATGGCAGTAGGAATGGATTTCCAGAGGGGGAAAAAATGTAGACTACAGGATCCAGGAGCACTACCCAGGTGACACTGAGGACACAGAAAACCTTAGGATGCAAATGACCAACAGTATAAATCCTTCTGTTCCCCACCATCCAGTCAGAGCTGAAGAAGCTCCTTGGATGAGAAGTGAAATGTCTTCAAAAGAAAAAAGAAGAAAGTCCAGTTGCCTCCTGAAAAAAACAAAAAGCACCTTTGGGACAACTGGATGACTGAGAATCTCTTCAACATCCAACTGAGAACCACTTTTAAGGCAGTAATTTTTTTTTTTTTGGGGGGGGGGTGTTTTTAGTTCACAGGATTTGATTCCTTGGTGAGTGGGTGGAATTTAGCTTATAGAGGCCTTGAGCTTCCTATCACTTGCATTTGAACAGACAATCCTGCACTGTTTTGGTTTGCAAAGCATGGGGCTGTTCCCCCTGCTCCTTTTATGTATTGGGGGTGCACGGGGGGGGGACACGGGACGACGACCATTTGCAACTTTGCCTCACAGGACTTGCTGCTCTTCTTGGGCAGGGGCCCGCCGATTGCAAGTGCGAAACTTACCATCACGTAATGGCGCTGCATCTCCGACTTTTCGCTGGCCAGCTTGTCGCATTCCAACTTCAGGCTGTTAAGAAAGAGGGAAATTGGGGAGGTGGGCATGGGGGAATGAAGTGGGAGGGGGGCCCTTCTCTGCCGTTTGGAAACGTTGCCTGACTTCCATTCAGTGGCCATTCAGAGTTAAAAGAGCACTGAAAAAAAAAAAAGCGACTGACCACACGTCCTCACCCTTATGACCATTGTAATATCTCCCAGTCAGGTGATCACAACGTGGGCCTGTTTCTGAGCTTGAGATCTCACACCATCATCTAGCTTTAAAAAAAAAAAAGTTTTTTTTTTAAAAAGCAGAATGCAGTTTATAAAATATGCCTCCATTTCCAACTGCATCCAGATTTTTAAAATTTTAAGGATCAAAGAATGAAGATTGCCAGCGTTTCAGATTATCGCAAAATAATGGTGGGTTCTGCAGTCCTTTGCAAAATACGCAGAAAAGGGATCTCAAAAGAGAGGGGGAGGCAGATCTGGAGATCAGACTGGGATCTCTTGAGAAAATCTATAGATGATCTGCAACTGACTGGCAAGCATGTTTGACTTCAAATGGAGTCTGCCACATTTGGCAACTTGTGGATTTCAACTCCCAGAATTCCCACTCCTGAGTTAAGGCATCGACCCATAAGCTTGCAGGCTGGGGAATTCTGGGAATTGAAGTCCTGAAATTGCTGAGGGCGAGAAACACTATTCTATAGGGATGTCCTGGGGACATTTTAACACCATTGCACCAAGACTGTACATTGCCGAGATCCTCATAAGCAAAAATTGTGCAAATACAGGCCTCAGTGATCAATCACATCAAGGGTTGATCCCATGGGATCCAACCTTCTTTTCAATTTCACCAACTCCCACTTCCTGGCCTAGAAATCACTGTTCACACAACCGCGGGCTAAAAGCTGGAGAAAACTGGGCGGTTTACCTGTGATACTGTGCCTGCAGCAACTGGAACTCATCTTTAATCCGGTCGCAGGAATCGGAAGTGGTGAACTTCAACTGCTGAGGCAGATGAGAAGAGGCCTGAAACAGAATTTTTTTTTGGGGGGGGGGGTGATGAGGGTGGGAGAAAACTTATCCTTTGGCCAATTAAAATGACCCTAGAGCCTGCTTTGTGTTTGATTTGGTATAATTATTAACTGCCTGCTCAAGACGCTAGTCCTCAAGACTCACCAAAGAAACCGTCCACTGCACTGTCAAGCAAATGGCATAAATGGTGGTTTAGGAGGTACTGTGGCCATGTTTACACCCCATCTTAAGTTACGATGTGCTTCGCCTGATTTCAGCTTAACGAGATTACTCAAGTTATAATTTGACATAATCCAAAACATAATCAATGAATAGAATAACAGAGTTGGAAAGGACCTTGGAGGTCTTCTAGTCCAACCCCCTGTGCCTAGGCAGGAAACCCGACCCCACTTCAGACAAATGGTTATCCAACATCTTTTTAAAAACTTCCAGTGTTGGAGCATTCACAACTTCTGGAGGCAAGTTGTTCCACTGGTTAATTGTTCTCACTGTCAGGAAATTTCTCCTTAGTCAGTTCTAAGTTGCTTCTCTCCTGGATTAGTTTCCACCCGTTGCTTCTTGTCCTGCGCTCAGTCAATCCTCAATACATTTTACACAGCAACATTTTGAGAACCGGTTTGGACTTGTAGTGAAGATTTTGACCTAGAAAACCAAGAGGTGAGGAGCTGGTGGGCTTTAGGCCAATTCCTTTCTCAGTCCAACCCATGCTGGATGGGGAATTAGTGGAAGAGAAGTCTCACCTATGCCAATGGCTCAGGCTAGAAAACAACAAAAGACTCTGCTTGTCAGAAGTTAACTCATAATCATTCATTTAGTGACCACTCAAATTTGCAATGACACTTTTCATGCTGACGACCGTTTGGGGAGCTTGGCAACTGGTTCGTATTGATGACAATTGCGGTGTCTGTTGGTCACATGATCACCACTGGTGGACTTCCCAGCCGGCTTCCAACAAGCAAAGTCAAAGGGGGAAAGCCAGCTTCATTTAAAGACATGTTTCTGCAGTGATTCACTTAACATCGGTGGCAAAAGTGGTCATAAAATTTGGCAAAACTCACTGAACAATGGCCACGCTTCCCAATAGACATTTTGGGTTCAAGTGTGGTCATAAATTGAGGACTAAAGTGTAATTTGACTTGTTTTGATATAATCCAGCTGGATACAACAGTTTCATATCTGGACAGCTGCAAAGAGATGTTTTACAGGAAACATCCAATTTCAGCAATCCAGCCATTCTTTCTGCCTGCCTTTAGCAGTTGCAACATTAGTAGTTTTTTTGGTTTTTTTTTGAGAAGGTGTCTCCTATTTTGGATGGCGAACACCAGATTATAGGTAGTCCTCGACTTATGACCATAATTGAACCCAATGTTTATGTTGTTGAGACTTTTGTTGATTGAGTTTTGCCCCATTTTACGACTTTCATTGCCTGCATTTTGTCAGAAAGTTGCAAAAGGGGATCATTTAGCCCCTGGGACATTGTGACTATCATAAATAGGAGTCAGTTACCAAGCACCTGAATTTTGGTCAACATGACTATGGGGATGCTGCAACAGTCATTAAGTGTGAAAAAGGATCATAAGTCCCTTTTTCCAGTGCTGTTGTAACTTAAGTCACTAAATGAACTGTTGTAAGTCAAGGACTCCCTGTATTTTTTTCCACCCATCCCCATGTACTGTTGCAGGCCTCCTGCTAATCCCTGGATTGTTTTAACATAAGTGTGTTAAATTAGTCACCCTTGTGGAATCCAAACATTACCTACCATAAGTTGTAACACAAAGAGTGCAAGTCGTAAAGGTTATGTTCAGGTTATTGATAGGGAAAAGCCCATCCTGGCTTAATTGGATGTGGGCATCGCCAATCCAAAGAACATCCAAGAACGCTATGCATATATTAATTAAATTTTCTATAATGCATTAATTTTTCTTTGGTGACAGAAAACTTTTATTTTGGGGGCCTTCTTCAATAACGTTTAACAAATCCAGTCCTTTGGAAATCTCTTCATCATCAAAGCCAGATCTTCTTTCCTTCCTTGATTTTTCTATAGAAAACCAGCTGGATTTTATTTTCTTAGGATCTGGTGATTTTTACTATATCACCCACGAACAGCTTTTACCACAACAGCACAACCTGAGGACACACAATCTTTTTTCCCCTCCAAGTCCTTTGACCTGGGCTCTTGAAAGCGATTTTTTTTTTTTAAAGTGGGTGGGACAAAGCAGAGTTTGCTTAATTTTTCACCCCTCCCCTTGTTTTCAGCCTGGGCCTTCTCGTTTTGAAAAGCAACATTAAACCAGCTTTCCTGTCATCGGAAATCCAGTGACTTTCCTTTTGTTTTCATTTCATTCTATTCTTTGACATCCTATAAAAATCAGCTTTGTGTGTGTGTGTGCCTAAGCTCATTTTACCCACCAAGCAGAGGACAGGCAGCCTGTTTCTAGTAGCAGTTTTCATTGTAGGATCCTGTTTCATCAGTTTCAACCCCATAGATATCAAGAGTGCAAAGGTGTGTATGTGTGTGTGCGCCTGAGTTTATTTATTTAAACAAACCCTTCCAGTCCCCATATTTTGCCAATCCCATCATCTCTTCCAACCCAATCCCAACTTTCCCTACTCTCAAACCCATCTGACCCATCCATGGNCCCCATATTTTGCCAATCCCATCATCTCTTCCAACCCAATCCCACTTTCCCTACTCTCAAACCCATCTGACCCATCCATGGCCCTGAATGGGACCTTCTGTGGGCCTTCCCAAGCCTACCCCAGCAGGAAAGGGTTAACTCCCCTACTCAATGAGGACTAGTTACTTAATCCACACTCATCTTCTCCAGTCACCCTGCCACTATTGGGGCTCCATGAACTTTTCTTGGCCCCCTTCCATCCAGATGATGCCAGGCCTGTGCCCTGTGGGTGTTTTTTGGGGGGCATCACTGGGGTCCACATCCCCCCCCNCTGTGCCCTGTGGGTGTTTTGGGGGGGGGCATCACTGGGGTCCACATCCCCCCCCTCAACCCAAAGGTCCCACCAGCCCCAGGTGCGTGCCCTTCCTTCTATGCCCCAATTCTGTGGCTTCCCCCTTAAGAATTATTTTTGCTTGGGGGGTGGGAATACCTCCTGCAAGAGGAATCCCTTCCCCTCAAAAACCACCTCCCTTCTGGCTGCACCACCCACACCTGGTTCTCCCAATCCTCCTTTCCCCTCCCCCCCCTTCTCTCCACTATACCAAAAACTCTTTGGCAAATCCAGAGTGGTGGTGAAATCACATCTTGCAATTTCCAATACTCCCCCTCTTAATACTGGAAGGGACTCCCCAACCTCCCCTGACCTTTGGGCACCCCAGCGCCCCTGCTTCTGGACACCCCAATACCCATGCTCCTGGGCACCCAGATGCCTATGCTTCTGGGCACAGCAATGCCCACGTTTCTGGGAACCCCGATGCCCGTGTTTCTGGGTACCCGTGTCCCTGCTCCTGAGCACCCCAAAGGCTGTTTCTGGGCACCTCAATACCCATGTTTCTGGGCACCCAGATGCCTATGCTTCTGGGCACCCCAATGCCACATTTCTTGGCACCCCTGCCCATATCTTCTGGGCACCCCAGTGTTCCCTGCTCTCTGGCACCCCAATGCTCCTGTTTCTGGGCACCTCACATACCATGCTCCTGGACACCCAAGATGACCATTGCATTCTGTGGCACCCCAAAGCCCATGTTTCTGAAAACCGTGATGTCCCGTGTTCTGGCACCCAATACCCCTGCTTCCTTGCCCTTCCTTTTCTCTTCCCCTCCCTGCCTGACTCGTGTGTTTTTTCCTTTCGTCCTTCCTCCCCACGGCCCCACGCCGGTCCGTGCGAGACCTCTGCCCTCCCTCCCGAGGGTCCCGATCCTCAACGCCCCCCGCGGCGTTTGATCTCCCCCTCCCCCCCCTTTGCCACCCAACCGTCCCCCCCCCCCATCCCGCATTCCCACGGACGCCTCCTCCCCCGGCCCCGAGTAAGCCAGCCCCCCCCCACCCGTTCCCCATTCATCCACAGCACCCCCCCCTCCCTCCTCTTCCTCCTCCTCTCCTCCTCCTCCTTCTTACCGAGTGCCGGCTTTGACGGAAACATCATGCAATCGGGGCAGCCGAGCCGGAGGCAGCCAGCCAGGCTGCTGCAACCCCGCTGGCTAGCCGCCACAGCGGGGGACGAAGGCGCCGAGAGGAAGCGCACCAGGCGGCGGCCGGCGGGCGGCCCGTCGGAGAGGCGGCCTTTTGTGAGTTCTCACCGGGCCGGGATGCGCCCCCCGCCCCCCCTCCGCCGAGACGGAGCTGCTGGCGGCGCGGGAAGCGGTCGCAGCTGCTCCACCTCACAACCCCGACGGGCCGACTGCCAAAGCCGCGGCAGCCCCGGAGCGTCTCTGTACTCCCGCGGCGGCTGCGCGACTTTGGCCGGGCTTTGCCAAGGCCGGAAGGACGGAAGGGCAAAGCGGCGCAGTTCCCGGGCCTCGCCCGCGCCTTCCTCCGCCTCCTCGGCAGCTGCCTGCCGCTGCCGCTCCTATTGTCTAATGGCGGCTGCAAGCGGACCCCCCGCGCTCGCTCCTGCGGGCTGAGCAGCCAGCGCCACCTGCTGCTCCGCCGCTGCATTTCCGAGCCGGGCTCGCCCCCCCCCGCCACTCGCCCAGCCCCGCCCGCGCTTGGCACGCCGCTCCTCCCCCCCCGGCGCGCCCCTCAGGCCCCGCCCTCTCCTCCTCCTCCCTCCCCCCCCCGGGGGCTATGTGCGCGTTCCGGCAGGCGGATGCAAAGAAGCGGGGGGGGGGAGGAGAGGAGAAGCCGCGTGGCCTCGCCTCGCCCCCCCCCGCCCCTCTTTTTGCAACGGTGCCTGGACAGGGTCGCTTCCCTCATATTCCCCCCCCCCACTCTGAGCACCCATCCGTGCACGGGGTCGGTCCCAGATAGATTCCCCCCCCCCTACATCCCACCCACCCCGGTCTTTGCATCAGTACGTGGAGGGTCGGTCCTAGGTATCCCTCCCCACTTTCCACCGATGGTCAGTCCTGGATATCACCCCCTCCCCCCCCCAAAAAAACCCCCAGATGCACCAATGCACAACAGGGCTCAAATCATGGAGACCCTCCCCCCCCACTCTTTGCAAGGGTGCGTGGATGGGGGTCGGTCCTGGATCTTTAATCCCCTCCCCCATTCCATTGACGCGTGGACGGGGTTGGTCCCAATAGTTTCCCCTCCTCCAAGATCTTTGCACAAATGCGTGGACGGGGTCGGTCCTGGATATCCCCTCCCTCCACCCCTTACACCAATGCGTGGACGGGGTCGAACAGGGATCCCCTCCCTCACTTTTTGCACAAATGCATGGACAGGGTCAGTCCTGGATACCCCCCCCCTTCCAATTTGGATTGACGTGTGAAGGGGGGTCGGTTTCAGATAGTTCCCCCCTCCATTTCTTGCACCGATTCTTGGTGGGGTTGGGATAGACCCCCACCCCACTCTGAAGAGATACCGTTCAGTGGGAGGGGGGAGCACAAAGTGATGGTTTTTGGGGAGTGACTTTCCACGACCCCCCCCACGCCCCTTTTTTTTCAATCCTACTCCTGGGTGCGGCTGGCAACAGCAGCTTTTAGCCCTTGGTTTGTGTATTGGGGGGGGGGAGAGGCGATCAGCTGGGGCAATTTGAGTTTTTGAAGGGCAGGGAGGTGGGGATCGGCTTTTCCGAAAGCCTGACAAGCAACGGGGAAGCCAGATTCACTTAACCAATTAACAGCTGTAGTGATTCACTTAACAACAGTCTCACTTGGCAACAGATGTTGGGTGTCAACTGAGGTCGTAAGTCGAGGACTACCTGTAGTACACGCTCTTCATCCCGGCCTATGGCAAAAGAGAGGGAAACATTTTTAATCGTTTTGCTGATTTTATTGTGAGCTTTATGATAGTTGGGAGCTGCCCAGTGTTGTTGAGAGCAAAGTTGAAAGCTAGAAATATAGGCAGGTAGTCCTTGACTTACGACCCAAATTGAGACTGTGTTTATATTACTGTAAAACTGTGTATCTTTTAACTGTCTGCCATCACTCTGCCATACAACTATGTAATTCCCACAACGCTGTAGGGCTGTATTACTATCATCCTCATCTTACCTAGTATCCATCTCCTTATTTTCTTATGACTGTGGCATAGTTGCTTGTACTTTACGGTTTATATTGTTTTATTTAGTATCCCACAACTATCACTAAGTGTGGTATCCTATGATTTATGATTATTATTATCACAATTTATCACTTGTTGCTTATATGTACACTGAAAGCTTATGCACTGAAGACAAATTCCAATCACGCTTGGCCAATAAAACTGTTCTGCTCTGTTCTGTTCTTTTCCGTTCCCTGTTCTATTTCCTATCCTTCCCTTCCAATTCTTGTTATCCTGTCCTTTCCCCTCCCTTCCCTTCCCCTCTCTCCCCTCCCCATCCTATCCTTCCAATTCTGTTAACCTTTCCTTTCCCCTCCTCTCCTCCTTCCAACTCTGATATCCTATCTCTATCCCTATCCTTATCCCTATCCCTATTCCATCCTATTCTTAATCCCTAGGAAAGATCCAACAGTCAAAAGTACAATCCTCGACTTACCGCCGCAGTTGAGACCAACAGTTCTGTTGCTAAGTGAGACACTTGTTGAGCAAGTTTTGCCCAGTTTTACGACCTTTCTTGCCATGGTTGTTAAGTGAATCACTGCGGTTGTTAGAAGGTCGCAAAAGGGGGGAAATCGCATGAACCTCCCCTCTGATGCAACTGTCATAAGTATGAGTCATTTGTCAAGCATCTATGGAACACCTGACTGTGGGGATGCTGCAATGGTTGTCAGTGTGAAAAATGGCCATAAGTCGCCTTTTTCAGTGCCATTATAACTGAACGGCCAGTAAATGAACTGTTGTAAGTTGAGGACTACCTGTGCAAAGCTCATTCGGTATTTCCCAGTTCACATCTACAAACCAGGACACACTTAAAACAAGACAGGGAGACCCTCTTAAGATTACTGCTAATAAAAGGTGTCGGGGCTCCGACAAATCCACCCCCATTTAAATCATAAGTCTCTGGCCACATCTCTCAGAGTAAAAAAGTTGATTTATTAGGAGTGACCATGCCAGCGTTACCTGGGTGCAGCCGACTCTAAGACACATCATTCATTTCCCCCACCCCCTGGGTGTATATTATCCAATGGGACACATCCATAGCCAAAGTCATCAATCATGCTCTCCATAATAATCTTGCATGCCAACAGCTTCAGCTGTCCAGCAATTATCTGAAGCATTTAAGGAATGGGCTACTTTCCCCACTCCCTTTTCTGTGTGAACTAAAAAAGACCAAAGGAGTATTTTTTTAGTTGACAAAAGGAGCTGGGAGGGCCTTGTAAAAGGCAATGTTTTTCAAACTTTGGAACTCTTAGGATGTGTGGACTTCAACTCCCAGAATTCCTCCTCCAGTCATGTTAGCTGAGGAATTCTGGGAGTTGAAGTCCAAAAGTCTTAAATTTGCCAAGTTTGAAGATCCTTGCTCTAAAAACTGGTGTCAAACTCGATTTCATTGGGGGCCACATCAGGGTTGTGTTTGATCTCGAGGTGGGCACGGTCAGGGTGGGTGTAGCCAGGATGGGGGCACCTGTAGTGGTCAAGTGCTAAGGCAGGACTTCCCTAAGACTCTCCCTCACTTTTAATTTCCTTCCTTCCCTTCTTCCCCTCTTTCCTTTTTCCTTCCTTGCTCTCTTCCCATCTTCCATTCTTTTTCTTTCCTCTTTCCCTTTCTCCTCTCCGGTCCCTTCTTGCAGGCTGAAATGCAAAAGGGGAAAACATTTCTCCTTTTGTTTTTAGTTTGTTTTGCTAACCCTCTGCCAGCTAAAACAGAGCTTGGAGGGGGAGCACCGGCAGAAGCACCACCAGTGCCTCCCTCTGCTGTTTCCAGGGCTGCCCAGTGGATTGGATCTCAGCATCCCAGCGGCTGGATCCGGGCCCCGGGCCTTGAGTTTAATGCCCCTGCCTCTAAAAGGATGCAAATGACCAGCAAGGTCTGCAAGGAATCCAGAAGCAGAATCCAGCTGAGATGGACACCCTTTGAATGGTGTGGTAGTACGAATGGATTTCCAGAGGGAGAAAAAATGCAGATTACAGGAACGAAGAGCACCAAACAGGTGACCCTGAGGACACAGATAAACCTGCAAATGTCCTCCATGACCCTCTAATAGGATGCAAATGACCAGCAGTATAAATCCTTCCGTTCCCCACCATCCAGTCAGAGCTGAAGAAGCTCCTTGGATGAGAAGCAAAACGTCTTCAAAAGAAAAAGTCCAGTTGCCTCCTGGAAGGAAAAAAAAAAGCACCTTTGGGGTTTCCAAAGTTGAGAAACACCGCAGCCATCTATTCCAGCAGCTTCCTGTCCCACTTTCTCAAGGAAAGATGGCTGGGGGGGGACATCCTTCTGTGGGGCAGGAAGAGAGTGCAGCATAGCAGAGAAGTGTAAGGGGGTGGGATGTGGGGAGGGAACTCACCTAACAACGGGAAGTGCTGAGAATAGGGGAGGAAAACCTCTCTGCAGAAAATTGGCCGAGCCACCACTGGGACTGTCTAAAAAAAGATTTTTTGTCCACCCCTTGCAGGAAAGCGAAGCGAGATTGAAATCTAGAACTTGGTAGAAATGAGGTTGCAGTCTGCCCCGTGTTGTGTAGATCTAGTTGTGGTCTGCGCGTCTGGTTGGCTCACAAAGGTGTGGCTTTGTGGCTTCCTGCCCCGACATCACAAGCTTGCTCAGCTATATTACCTATCATTAACCCAGATTCTGTGCCTTGGATGAATTCAGCCTGGTTGATTTAGTTTGCTTAATCATCCTACTTACACAAACACACAAATGGTGTGCATCGGTGTCTATGAGGTGCAACAGGCCGGCTACTCCCCTGTGAAACAAAAGAAAAAAAAAGGGGGGGGGGTTCTTCCTTGGAAGGTGCCCAGTGCTGGCTTAAAGCAGGCTGCTGGTTGCAAACCAGGGTTATAACAAAGGCCTAAAGTGAGTGCATGGTTTTAACACCCCAGCAAAAAAAATAAAAATAAACAACTTTGTTGTCTAATTCTTTAACGTTGCTGCCAAGAATCACATTCCCTCACCTCAAGGGATTGGGGAAGGGGGCGAGACTTTTAGGAATGAGGTAATTGGGCAAAAGACAAGAGATATCTATCTGGCTAATCTTGTTAAACCGGTTTGGGCCTCTGACGGAGTTCAAATCTTTGATTGGTTTGGCTTCCTTTTGATGCTCTGCAGATTGCCAAGAGGGGAAGCAGAACAGTTGGGTTTCTGGTATACTGCTTCCGGACATGGAGGTTTCCTCTGGCATGCTATTTGTTTTGGCTGATTAGATTCAGGATGGTGGTGGTGATTGTTAATTGGGAAGTCATGTCCGACCCATCGCGACCCCATGGACAACGTTCCTCCAGGCCTTCCGGTCCTCCACCATCCTCCGGAGTCCATTTAAGCTCACGCCGACTGCTTCAGTGACTCCCTCCAGCCACCTCATTCGCTGCCGTCCCCTTCTTCTTCTTCTTCTATTGCCTTCAACCAGGGGTGGGATTCTACCAGTTCAGACTGGTTTGGGTGAACCGGATGTTAAATTAGCATCTGGTTTCCCCAGCTGGTATTTGAACCGATTGGCTGGCCCCTCCCACCCTGTCCCTCCCCTCCCAGAATCTCTGTGTGGCCCATTTTCGATGCAGGTAAATGTAGGGTCTCCGTGGAGGCTCTGGGAGGGTTAGAAATGGGTCTTTCGGAGGTCTGGAAACAGGCCTGTTTCTGGCTTCCAGAAGGCCTCCAAAAAAGTCAATGCATTAACAGAGGGATACAATAAAGATCAAGGGAGGTACTAATACCACTCTATAAAGCCTTAGTAAGACCACACCTAGAGTCCTGCATCCAGTTTTGGTCACGACGCTATAAAAATGATGTTGAGACTCTAGAAAAAGTACAGAGAAGAGCAACCTGGATGATGAGGGGGCTGGAGAGTAAAACATACAACAAACAGTTGCAGGAACTGGGCTTGGCTAGTTTAGTGAACTAGTTTAGGACCAGGGGAGACAGGGGAGCAATTTTCCAATATTTGAGGAGGGGCTGCCACAGAGATGAAGGGGAGTCAAGTTATTTTCTAAAGCCCCCGAAGGCCAGACGAGGAACAATGGATGGAAACTGAACAAAGAGAGAATCAACCAGGAAATTAGGAGAAACTCTCTGACAGGGAGAACCATCAACCCATGGAACAGAAGTTGCCCTCGGAAGTTGTGGGAGCACCATCACTTGAGACCTTCAAGAAGAGGCTGGAGGAGGCCGTTCTTCCCTTCCCAGAGGCCCGAGGGAAGCCTCTGGTCCCTGGGGAAGGCGAAAAACAGCCAAACTGGAAGTACCGGTACGCCATGCCCACCATGGCCACATCCACCCAGCAACTGGGCAGCGAAGTGGTTGCTGGGATTTTTGAATCCCACCCCTGCCTTCCTTCTTTCCCAGCATTAGGCTCTTCTCCACGGAGTCCTTCCTTCAGCTCCCGGGTTTTTCAACCTTGGCAACTCTTTAAAGATGTGTGGACTTCAGCTCCCAGAATTCCCAGGCCAGCGTGCGTCAGAAGTCCACACGTCTTAGGGTTGCTAAAGTGAGAGAAACAGCCATCTAATCTGTCATTCTATTTTTTTATCCAGCATACAATGCTGGTGCTGCTGTAATTGGTGCACTAATCAATATTAATAACTAATTAATATTAATAACAGCAGAGCCGTGCTGGCGCACTGGTGAGAATGCAGTATTGCAGGCAAACTCTGCCGACTGCCAGCAGTTCGATTCTGACCGACTCAAGGTTGACCCATCCTTTCATCCTTCCAAGGTGGGTAAAATGAGGACCCAGATTGTAGGGGGCAAGAGGCTGACTCTGTAAACCGCTTAGAGAGGGCTGGAAAGCATTCTAAATATATGTCTTAAGTGCTATTGCTATTAATAAATAATTTGCCCACTCAATTCACCCACCAACCACTCATCCAACCATCCACCCACCCACCAACCAACCCTTCTTTCCTTCCTTGCATCTGTGTATGCATGCATGGACCCAGGAATCCATGCATTCATCTATATACCCTTCCTCCCTCCTTCCTTTCTCCCTCCCCTACTTCTTCCTTCCTCCCTCCCTCCCTCCTTCTCTATTACTTTCCGTTCTCCCTCCTCTACTCCTTCCTTCCTTCCTTCCTCCTTCCCTCCCTCCCTCCTTNACTTTCCGTTCTCCCTCCTCTACTTCCTTTCTTCCTCCTTCCATTCACCCTTCCTTCCTCCTTCCCTCCCTCCCTCCTTCCTCCAATGCATCCATGTATCTACCCTCCCCTCCCCCCTCCCCCTTCTCTATTTCCTTCCTTCCTTCCTTCCTCCCCTTCCTTTCCTTCTCCTTCCTTTCCTTCCATTTATCCATTTATCTATTCACCCTTCTTTCCTTCCTCCAATGCATCCATCTATCCATTTATCCTTCCTTCCTTCCTCCCTCCCTCCCTTCCTCTAATGCATCCATGTATCCATTCTTCCTTCCTTCCGTCCCTCCCTCCAATCCATCCATGCATCTGATCATGAATGCATGCACCCACCCAAAAAATCCAATGCATTTCTTCAAAGCATCTGGGCTACAAAAAAATCTGAACACATCTAGCGACAACAAATTTGTGTACTTTAGGCCCCTGTGTGCCAGGTTGTGATCACAAGGATGGATAGGTGCAATGGAGATTGGATACCTGCAAACGCAATAAATTCTTGCTTATTCCTGCCTCATCCATTCTGGGAAAACCCTTACACTCCCGCCCCCTGCCTGCCCGGTTCCTTCTCCAGCAGCCAGAATGACTTTTCTGGGGTAATGAGGACAAGGGCGGGGGGGGGGGGTTNCTTTTCTGGGGTAATGAGGACAAGGGCGGGGGGGGGGATGTTTGAACTCGAACACGGAATCCCCTTCCTTTTTTCTTCAAATTTCAGAGGCTGAAGCCCAACCTGGAAAAGGGTTTGATGCTTAAGGGACTTCTAACGAAGCCCCTTCAGAGGGCTGGCTTCTTCCTTGCTAAAGGGGAAAAAAAAGAAATCTGAGGAAGCTGCCAAAAATATAGCCAATTTAATGAAGAGCCTTGGTAAATTATTCAGTTTTTTTCTCTCTCTCTCTCTTTCTGTCTCTCTCCTTTAATACCGACTGCTAGTCACGGGAGGCAGGTTGGGGAAAAAGAAAAAAGAGCTTTGCTTTGCATAAAAGTGGGAAATCATTCTTTCTTGCCCACAGGGGAAGATAATAAAGCTTGTTGGGAAGTTTCCTGGCTCTTTCTCCCCCATGGGGATTTCTGGGAAGAAAAATGGCCTACAAATTGAATGGCTCAGCAGGGAAACTTTTGCCGTTGGCAAATTCCAGGGAACTGTCCAGACTGGGAATTAAAAAGAGGGGTGGGGGAACAAATCCCAAAAGGAAACCCTCTTTTAGGATTGCAACAAGCCACATCCACATGTCCAGGTTCAAAAGAGAACAAGACCTAATGGTGTTCTCAATGAGGGCAGGGTGAAGATTTTCACCTGAATTTCCCCTTTCCTTCAAATATCCATTCCTCCTTGCCTTTTCAAGGTGCATTAAGTACAACAGAGACATCACACACCATTGTGCACCACAACCAAAGCTTCCACTGCAATAACAACAAAAAAGTAAGGTTCTACATTTAGGCAAGAAACAGGAAATGCACAGGTACAGTATATGTGGTACCTTGCTCAATAGTAGTAACTGAGAGTGGGATCTCAGAGTCCTAGTGGACAACCATTTAAATATGAGCCAGCCGTGTGCAGTGGCTGCTAAAGAAGCCAACACAGCTCTAGGCTGCATTAACAGAGGGATAGCGTCAAGATCACCGGAAGTGTTTATAACACTTTATATATTAATATTAAGTATTAATATATAACACTTTATAATGCCTTGGTAAGGCCACACTTGGAATATTTGCATCCAGTTTTGGTCTCCACGATGTAAAAAAGTTGAACTCTGAGCTCTTTCTCACGTCTCTAGAGCAACAAAGAGGATTAGGGGACTGGAGGCTAAAACGTATGAAGAACTGCTTGCAGGAACTGGGCTTGTCTAGTCCAATGAAAAGAAGGACGAGGGGAGACATGATAGCAGTCTTCCAATATCTAAGGCGGGACAGCTTTAAGACCTGTGGACTTCAACTCCCAGAATTCTTCCTCCAGTCATGTTAGCTCAGGAATTCTGGGAGTTGAAGTCCACAGATCTTCAACTTGCCAAGTTTGAACACCCTTGATCTAAGGGGTTGCCCCAAAGAAGAGGGAGTCAAGCTTTTCTCCAAGCCCCTGAGGGCAGGACAAGAAGCAACGGGTGGAAACTGATCAAGGAGAGAAGCAACCTAGAATTAAGGAAAGATTTCCTGACAGTGAGAACAATTAATCAGTGGAACAACTTGCCTCCAAAAGTTGTGGATACTTCAACACTGGAAGTTTTTAAGAAGAGATTGGACAACCATTTGTCCAAAATGGTATAGGGTTTCAACACTTAGACGTAGTTCTCGACTTAGCGGCCATTCAAAGTTATGACGGACCTCCCTGGGGATACTTAAAGACTCAGATTTGAAGTTTCAATGGTTGGCCCCCTCCTCCACAGTCATGTGATGGTACTTTGGTTGCTTGGTCACGAGGCAGAGTTTTGGCTGTAGTGTCCCATGGTCATGTGACTGGATTATGATGATTTTGTTGAAAAAACACATTTACAGGTAGTCCTCAACTTGCAACCCTTCACTTAGTGACTGTTGGAAGTTACAATGGCACTGAAAAAAGTAACTTATGTCTATTTGTTGTGGTTTGCCGGCAGCAGATGCAGACAGCTGAGGTGTTGGAGAGTGAGGACTCGGATGGGGGGCCTGCGTGTGACGCAGGGATGGGGCCAGGACCATCAGGGAGTGGATCTTCCGAGATTGTGGAGGCTGGCAGCAGTGAGGAAGAGGCCCCCGAGGAGCCTGTGCCCAGTGCACCTGCGCACAGGGCTGCTCGAAAGAAAGAGCAGCTGCAGCAGCATGGGCAACTCGGGAGTAAGGCTACAAGGTAATGGCCCCTCCCTTAAGACATAAAAGCCAACTGAGTAACCGGAGTTCTTTGCTTCTTGCAAAGGAGTTTTTGCCCACAAGTCTTGTAGACATTCGGAATATCTTGGTTTGTGTTGGAGACTCTTTGTGTTTGAAATATTTCTTAGTAACTTTATCTGGTATTCTTGGCAGCCTTGCACAACCTTGGCAAGGCTCGTTCTTATCAGAGACGATTAGTTTTAATAGCCTTTTAACCATGAAGGAACGGAATTAGCAGAGAGGCATTAAAAGGCTTTGCTTTTAACTCTGTTTGATGTTTGTTTCCTTGGAACAAGGTTTGGGTCAGAACACCATTTTTCACACTTTTAGACCATTGCAGCATCCTCACAGTCACATGATCAAAATTCAGATGCTCAGCAACTGACTCACATTTATAACGGTTGCAGTGTCCCAGAGTCATTGTGATCCCCTTTTGCAACCTTATGGCGAGCCAAGTCAACAGGGAAGCCAGATTCACTTAACAACCCTCTTACTAACTTAACAACTGTGGGGCAAAACTCACTTAACAAATGTCTCATTTGACAACAGAAATTTTGCTCTTAATCGTGGTCATAAGTCGAGGACTGCCTATACTTTTGGCAGTTTTCGGCAAAACGTGACTGTGGAGCTTAATGACCTTGCAGTTATTAAAAAAAAAGATTGCACAGGTAGTCCTCAACTTACGACCACAACTGAGCCCAAAATTTATGTTGCTAAGCAAGACATTTGTTAAATTGAATTTTGTCCCACTTTACGACCTTTCTTGCCACAGTTGTTAAGTGAATCGCTGCAGTGGGTAAATTAGTAAACCAATTGTTAAGTGAATCTGGGCTCTTCATTGATGTTGCTGACTGGAAAGACGCAAAAGGGGATCATGGGACCCTGGGGACACTTAACCGTCATAAGTACAAGTCAGCTGCCAAGCATCTGAATTTTGAGCCCGTGACCCTGGGGATGCTGCAACAGTCTTAAGTCTGAAAAATGGTCATAAATCTTTTTTTCAGTGCTGTAAGTTGGAACGGTCATTAAACAAACTGCTGTAAGTAAAGGACCAACTATTTATTTCATGTGGTATAAGAAATATATTGGTTTAAATGTCTGCTTCCCCCTGGTGGATAATGACAATATAAATCCTAATACAATCAATAAACAATAACAGCCAAAATAATAATAATAAAGCCCCAAACCCCAATATTTTCCCAAAATACTGATTTGGGGGAGAAAAATCCAAAATAGATATTCCCTTAGTTTTGAACAACACTACTTTTCAATAGCCATAATACGACTAAAAGTTTCCCCCTTTTTAAAAGAGAGCAATGGAACAAAGGCCAGAATTATTTTTAATCACTTCTCTCAGTAATTAATAATTCCTGGGGAAAATATTCCTTTATTCTGATAAAGATAGTCCTTGGCTTACAGCTGTTCATGTAATGATTGTTCGAAATTACAAACCACACTGACAAAAGTCACTTATGACCACTCCTCGCATTTATGATCATTGCAATGCCTGTCCCCCCCCCCCCCCCCNAGCCTCCCCCCCCCCCCCCCCCCATGGTCATGGAACCAAAATTTAGGAATCTGGCAACCCACATGCATTCATGACAGTTGCAGCATCTTGTTTTCCTGTGACCACCATTTGCAACCTTCCCAGGTGGCTTCCGACAATCAAGAGTCAGGGGAGAAATTGGATTCACTTAATGACCGTGGCAAGAAAGTTCCCAGATCAAGAGCGGTCTCACGAGAGCAGCGTAAAGTGGTACTGGCACCTCATGTGATCTTGACACTATCCCTGTGTTGACCTGGGACAGGGGTGTCAAACTCAAGTCCCGTGGGCTGGGTACAGGCATCCTAGAAATTGTAAGGGACCAGCCTGCCTCACTTCGGACCGGCTCATGCTATCCTGGTGTGCCTGCATGTGCCCAGGAGGCAGGGGTACGAGTGCACAGCAGTGGTGGGTATCAGCTTTGGAAGTCATATTAGCTCCAGATGCTTCCACACTGCCACATTCTTGAGCCTGGGAAAATGGGAGGGGGGCAGGGGTGGGATTCTATAGGTGGGCACCTATTCACTAGAACCAGTTGTAAACATTCTAAGCAGTTCAGAGAACTGGTTGTTAGAATAAATTACTGGCCTAATCCTGTCATGAAGGCAGGAAGGAAACATTCTGGTGTTGCTTACAGAAACTGCCTCTCCGTTACATTCTTGGCAGGACTAGACTTCCTGTCTCAGGAACATCTCTAGAGTTTTTTTCCCTTCCTTTGCTGGTATTTTGCTTGTGTGGAGTGACCATTCAAAGTTACAATGGCACTGAAAAAAGTGACTTATGACCATTTTTCACACTTATGACTGTTGCAGCATCCCCAGTCATGAGAGGCCAGGCGAGGAGATGTGTGCCTCGATATGAGTGATACTGAGTTGGCCACGCCCAGCCAAAAACATGACCACCAAGCCAAGTCCATGCAGTCACATGACCACCAAGCCACACCCACCACTTAAGCCACCGATTGTTAAAAAATTTGAATCCCACCCCTGGAGGGGGGAATGTCTTGGAGGGTATGTGGTTAGACATAACAGCATTCTTCTTCTAAGTCAAGGTCATGTTATTTCTGCACCTGGTGGAGAGGAAGTCTCAAGTTGGGACAGATGGTGATTGGGGCATGTAAATTTTTACGAATTGCAAGGAAACCCAGAATTTTCAGATTCAGGATATCCCAGATGTGCCAGTTTACTAGGATGTCTGTCTCAGAGTTATTTGTGGGAGGGGAGGTTTTCTGGAACGCTGACATTATCCCGAATCCAATAGTTTTCTTACCGGATCGGTGATTGTGTACTTTGTGCATGCGTGTGTGTGTGTGCACCTAACAAGCGCCTGCAGGCAGCTTTTCAAACACCATCTGAGGCTCTGCCACACCAATCAGCTGAGAGGATATAGAAAAGTGTAGGAGGGCCGATTCTGCGCTTTTCTCTTCTTTTTCCTCTCAGCTGAATCGCCCGAGCTTTTTTTTTTTTACTACCAGTTGGGCCAAACCGGTAGCATTTTTTGCGACTGGTTCGACTGAACCGAGCCGAACTGGTAGCATTTCACCACTGGTGCACAAGCCTAGCTCACCCCAGGCCAGCGTGTACACAGGAGGTGGCAGGCCAGTGTTGCCTCGTCCATCGCTTGCCTCTCGGCCGCCCTGCCTCCTCTTCCTCACAGATCAGGGTGACACAGGGGCTGCCATCAGCAGCCCACTGCCCTTCAGCTGCCCCCTCCTCACTGCCCCACCATGCCAGCCCTCCACCTGGGTGGACAGCCCACCTCTCCGGCTGCTGCCCCACAATTCTCGTGCTCTCTAGCCTGCTGGGCACCGAGTAGCGGTAGCCAATCCAACTGCAGCCTGGGGGCTGTCCAGCTGCCCCCTCCTTGCTGCCTCACCCCCACACCAGCCCTCCACCTGGCCAGCCCGCCTCTCCAGCTGCTGCCCCACAATTCTCGCACTCCCCAGCCTGCTCTGGACCCAGCAGCAATGGCAGCCCATTGATGATCTGGCCCTCAATGAAATCAAGTTTGACACTCCTGATCTAGAAGGTTTAGGGCAGTGGTGGGATTCAAAAATTTCTACTACTGGTTCTGTGGGTGTGTCTTGGGGAGCATGGCTTGGTGGGCGTGGCAGGGGAAGGACACTGCAAAATCCCCATTGCTTTCTCACCCCACTAACCTGCTTTCCAGCTCCATTCTCCTGTGCAGGTGCAACCAAAGGAGACCCAGCCGATCAGCTGGGACTCAATGGGAGNGGGAAGGACACTGCAAAATCTCCATTGCTTTCTCACCCCACTAACCTGCTTTCCAGCTCCATTCTCCTGTGCAGGTGCAACCAAAGGAGACCCAGCCAATCAGCTGGGACTCAATGGGAGGTGGAGAATAGAAGGGGGCGAGGCCAGTCAGAGGTGAGATTTGCCGGTTCTCCAAACTACTCAAAATTTCCACTAATCTGCTGAATACCACCTCTGGTCTAGGGGTGATATGACAGCAGTATTTGAGGATTTGAGAGGTTGCCACAAAGAGGAGGGGGCCAGCTTATTTAGCAAAGCCCCTGAAGGCAGGACAAGAAACTAATCCAGGAGAGAAACAACCTGGAACGAAGAAGAAACTTCCTAACAGTGAGAACAATTAACCAGTGGAACAACTTGCCCCCAGAGGTTGTGGGGGCTCCATCACTGGAGGCTTTTAAAAAAGAGACTGGACAGGTATGGAGTATAGGTGGCCTGCTTGAGCAGGGGGTTGGACTAGAAGACCTCCAACTCTATTCTGATTGAAATGGATCTGTTTAGCTTGAAAACCCAAACCTGGCCCAAAGGTGAAGAGACACACAGAGAAGACTAAAAATCAAAAGTTCTGGTAAAGAGAAGCCGAGAGAGGAGCGGAGCGAGAGCTCTGAGGAGGTAACTTCATAAATAATTTCTGCCAACACACACACACACACCCTCCCTTCCTTCCTTGCTACCCCCCTTTCCACATTTCCAGCTTTATCTCTGACTCCAACTAATTAAACCCCATAAGTCTTGTGCGGTTGGCGGGATTTTCCCCCGCTCCCCCTCCTGCCCCTCTTCCATTTTTCTCCATTCCTTTCACCTCCTCCAAAGTATTAGCATTACAGGCTGATTAAGCTGTAATTATCACCGTTTAACGCCTCGGATGGATGCAAGAATCATCTCTCACCGCCCTGCCTGTCACCAAGAGCTGAGAGGCCTCCCCTTGGCAGCTCCCACTATCTTCTCTCCTAGGGGCCGGGGTTGAGCTGGGTCCTAACCCGCCGGGATTAATTTTTTTTTTTTTCACCACCCTGGTGAAAAGCTGGAGAAAAACCCAATAACTCATCTCTTAGGCAACATGGGATAGCTAACATGAGCTTGAAAGCAACCGGCAAAAAGAAGTTACGATGAGAGAGCAAGAGAAAGGGACACAGAAAACAGAATAACAGAGTTGGAAGGGACCTTGGAGGTCTTCTAGTCCAACCCCCTTTTCAAGCAGGAAACTCTATGCCAGAGGTGTCAAATTCAAGGCCCGCAGGCTGGATTCTGTTGAGAGGGATCTTGGAGTCCTCGTGGACAACCATATAAATATGAGCCAGCTGTGTGCAGCAGCTGCCAAAAAAGCCAGCACAGTTCTAGGCTGCATCAACAGAGGGAGAGAATCTCATGAAGTGTTAATGCCACTTTATAGGGCCTGGGTAAGGCCACACTTGGAATCCTGCATCCAGTTTTGGTCGCCACGATGTAAAAAAGTTGTTGAGACTCAAGAAAGAGTGCAGAGAAGAGCAACAAAGAGGATAAGGGGACTGGTGGCTAAAACATATGAAGAATGGTTGCAAGAATTGGGTATGTATGTCTAGTATGATGAAAAGAAGGACTAGGGAAGACATGAGAGCAGTCTTCTAGTATCTCAGGGGCTGCCCCAAAGAAGAGGGAGTCAAGCTATTCTCCAAAGCACCAGAAGGCAAGAACAAGAAGCAATAAGGATGGAAACTAATCAAGGAGAGAAGCAACTTAGAACTAAGGAGGAATTTCCTGACTGAGAGAACAATTAACCAGTGGAACGACTTGCCTTCAGAAGTTGTGAATGTTTCAACACCTGACTTTTTAAAGAAGAGATTGGACATTGCTTGAGCAGGGGTGGGGGTGGAGGTGGACTAGAAGATCTCAAAGGTCCCTTCCAACTCTGTTATTCTGTTAGCTGAGAAACTTCATTGTATGAGGTGCAATGACACTAAAGTAAACTAAACCAGGCTCTGCATCTCTGGGCATGAATTCTGCTTTGGTTATCTGTGTCTCTGAAAATTCCAACACTGGAAGTTTTTAAGAAGAGGTTGGACAACCATTTGTCGGAAGTAGTTTAGGTCGGGTTTCCTGCCTAGGCAGGAGTTCGACTAAAAGCATGGGTGGTCGCTAGAACTGGTTTTTAACATTCTGAGCAGTTTGGGGAACCGGTTGTTAGAAGAAATTACTGGCCTAATCCTGTAAGGAAGGCAGGAAGGAAACATTCTGGTGTTGCTTACAGAAACTGCCTCTCCATTAACCCTTATTACATTCTTGCCAGGACTGGATTTCCTGTCTCTGGAACATCTCTGGTGTTTTACCCCTCCTTTGCTGGTCCTTCGCTTGGGCGGAGTGACCACTGAAAAAAGTGACTTATGACCATTTTTTACACTTGTGACTGTTGCAGCATCCCCACAGTCACGAAAGGCCAGGCGAGGAGATATATGCCTCTATGTGAGTGATGTTGAGTTGGTCACGCCCAGCCAGTCACATGACCACCAAGCCATACCCACCAACTGAGCCATGTCCACAGAACCGGTTGTTAAAAAATTTGAATCCCACCCCTGACTAGAAGACCTCCAAGGTCCCTTCCAACTGTGTTATTCTATTCTGTTCCATTCCAACTCTGATACAGATAATCAGGGTTGGAAGGGACCTTGTAGGTCATCTAGTCCCACCCCCCATCCAAACAGGAGACCCTACACCATTTCTGACAAATGACAGTCCAATCTCTTCTTTAAAGTCTCAAGTGATGGCCTGTGGGGCTGCTTTCGAAACAGTGAAGGACCGGCCTGCAGTGTCTCTTCCAGCAGAAAACATTTTTGCTGGCAGAGGGTTGCAGGAGGTCATCGTAGCAGCTGAAAATGGAGCTCGGGCCACCACAGGCGCCCCACACACAAGTGATGTCAAAATGGTCACGTCAAACACAACCCTGATGGGTCTTCAATGAAATTGCGTTTGACAATGGTTGTTCAATCTTGTCTTAAAAACTTCCAGTGTTAAAGCATTCACAATTTCTGGAGGCAAGTTGTTCCACTGGTTAATTGTTCTATCTCTTGTGTAGGTCAATCAGAATAGAGCTGGAAGGTCTTCTAGTCCAACCCCCCTGCTCAAGCAGGAGACCCTATAACAGGGGTGGTTAACCTTTTTGGGCTCCTGCACCAAAAATTGTATGTGTGCTTGCACTCGTGTACTCATGTGCCAGCACCCAGGAGGCAATGCGTGTGCCCCCTCCATGCCCCCTGCACATACATGCGAGATCTCCCATGCCTGCCGCTCCTGACTGTACTGCGTCTCCCAGCTGATTTTCGGCCCTTTTGAGGCCTTTTTCGGCCTTCCAGAGGCTTGAGGGAAGCCTCTGCAGTCTTTGCAGGCTGAAAAATAGGTCCGTTTCATCACTTCCTCTGTTTCTGGAAATACCGGAAGTGGCAAAACAGGCCTATTTTTCAGCCTGCAAAGACTGCAGAGGCTTCCCTCAAACCTCTGGGAGGCTGAAAATCAGCTGGGATGCATGTGCATGTGCAGTGAGGTAAGTTTGCCTGGTGCTCGCATGCCCACACAAATGGCTCTGAGTGCCACCTGTGGCACACTTGCCATAGGTTCGCCATCACGGCCCTATAATATCACTTCAGACAGGTAAATATAATCCTTAGTTCCAGGTTGCTTCTCTCCTTGATTAGTTTCCTTTCATTGCTTCTTATCCTTCCTTCAGGTGCTTTGAAGAATAGCTTGACTCCCTCTTCTTTGGGGCAGCCACTCAAACATTGGAAGAGTGCTATTACATCACTCCTAAGTTATTTTTTTTTCCTCCCATGAAATTAGACCAACCCAATTCCTGCAACCATTCTTGGTATAATTTAGCCTCCAGTCCCCTAAACCTCTTTGTTGCTCTTCTCTGTACTCCTTTCAGAGTCTCAGCATCTTACAACACTTCAATTAATGACCATTTGAAGTTACAGCGGCCTAAATAAATGCTGGTTGTCAAGTATCTGAATTCTGATCAGGTGATCATGGGAATGCTGCAACAGCCGTAAATGTGAAGAACGGTCATAAGTCACCTTTGTCAGTGCCGTTGTAACTTGGAGCAGTCTCTAAAAGCGAACAGTTGTAAGATGAGGACTACCTGCAGAAGGGATATACAGGTAGCTCTCAATTTACAACCTTTCGTTCAGTGACTGAAGTTAGCAATGACAAAAGTGGTGTATGGCCATTGTTCACACTTATGACTGTTGCAGCATCCCCCTGGATCACCTGGTCATGAATTCATAAATTCATATTTACGACAGTTGCAAGATCCCGGGGGAAAGTCATGTGATCCCCTTTTGCAACCGTCTGACCAACAAAGTCAACAGGGGGAAGCCAGATTCATTCAACAACCTTGTGACTGACTTTACAACCGCAACGTATCCCTTCAGAACCGAGGCAAGAAAAGTTGTAAATTCAGCCAATGCGCTTGTGGGAAGGAAGGAAAAAAAAAGGTGGTCAAAATGGGTCCAAAAAATCCCAACCCCACTCACTTAACGCCCGTCTCGGTTAGCAAAAGAAAGTCGGGACTGAATCATGGCAGTAAGGCGAGGACTCCCTGTGTATCAGAGGTGAATATTCAGCAGGTTCTGACCGGTTTTGGAGAACCGGTAGCGGAAATTTTGAGTAGTTCAGAGAACCGGCCAATCCCACCTCTGACTGGCCCCGCCCACATCTCTTCTCCGTCTCCCATTGATTCCCAGCTGATTGGCTGGGTCTTCTTTGGTTGCCCTGCACAGGAGAACAGAGCTGGAAAGCAGGTTAGTGGGGTGGGGAAGGAGTGGGGATTTTGCAGTATCCTTCCCCTGCCACACCTACCAAGCCATGCCCATAAAGCCACACCCACCAAGCCACACCACACCCACCGAGCCATACCTACAGAACCAGTAGTGGTGGGATTTTTGAATCCCACCCCTGCTGCGTATCCAAGGAGAAGGTGATCAAACCCGTCAGAGGCCTGGAATGAATTCCCAGACGGAGTTTCTGGCTCAGCTCCCAGACGGAAACCATCAGTGGCCCTCTGATTGTATGTCTGGTTCCCGCGCTCTCCTCTTTCCTGCCCGCTGGCGTGTTGAAATCTTTGTAGACAGGTCCAGAGGGCAGGCTGCCTGCCGTCAGGGATGGGTGGCCCTATCCATCGCCTTAATAGAATAAAATCAAATAAATGGCGGCTTGTCAGCCCGCCAAAAGTAAGCGGGAGGAACTTTATTTCCCTCTATGTGTGATCCAAGGAAGAAGAACGGGAAAAAAAAATGCACAAAATGGGTTACGAAGCTGGCTAGCACTGTGGTTTTTCTGCTTTCCATGTGGCCCCTCTGTGGGTTGCGAAAAATAAACAGCGGGTTGGCTCCGTGCCGCTTNCACTGTGGTTTTTCTGCTTTCCATGTGGCCCCTCTGTGGGTTGCGAAAAATAAACAGCGGGTTGGCTCCGTGCCGCTTCCTAGGACCCGAGAAGTGGAAATTTAACAAATAACAGATAATCAAGAGTTGGAAGGGACCTTGTAGGTCATCTAGTCCAACACCTCTGACCAAGCTAGAGACCCTACACACCATTTCTGACAGATGGCAGTCCAGTCTCTTCTTGAAATCTTCCAGGGATGAAACTCCCACAACTTCCAATAGCAACTTCTGTTCCATGGGCTGATTGCTCTCACTACATATACAAGTACTTCTCAACTTACGACCACACCTGAGCCCCAAATTTCTGTTTCCAAGGGAGACTGTTGTTAAGTGGGTTTTGCCCCATTTTACGACCTTCCTTGCCACAGTTGTTACGTGAATCATCACAGTTGTGAAGTCAGTAACATGGTCATTAAGTGGATCTGGATTCTCCCACCGACTTTGCTTGTTAGAACCGTGACAAACACACCCCGAGACCCTGCAACCGTCATAAATATGAGTCAGTTGCCGAGCGTCTGAATTTTGAACCTGTGATCACAGGGGAATGTAGCAACAACCGTTCGTATGAAAAAAGGGTATATAAGTCTTTTTTTCCCCCAGTGCTGTTTGGCCACTAAGCAAATGGTTGTAAGTCAAAGACTACCTCTACTGCAATGCAGTCTCTTTGGGATGCAGATCGGTGGAAGAATCCAGATCCTTGCAAGCAGCTTCTCCTTTCCTCTGGACCGCTTGTAGGGCTCATGGACCAGAAGCGGGGTTGGAGGAGAAAAATTGAAATATTCTTTGAGTAACTTGCTTCCCTCCTGGCAGGGAAGAGACCAAATCCCAGAGTGATGCTCCAGACAGATTCTCGGCTTCCTCTTTGGTTTTTTAAGATGCAGATCCATTGACAGGAGTATGAGATTTGTGTCTTATCAAGGGGAAAAAATAAAATAAAATAAAACCTTTCCTTTGCTTCTCAGCATCAATGTTCAGGACCGAGAAGGAAGCTTCCCGGAGGGATTTAGATAAGCGCTTTTTGAAGCTTGTTCATCCCCCAGAAGGTGGACTGGCTCTGCTTTGATGGGACAAGGATGGTTACCAGCATGTCTGCATGGGCCCTCTTTTGCTACTCTCTTATTCCTCTCGTGAATTAATAGAATAGAATTACAGAATAAAATAGAACATAGAATATGGAACTGGAATATGGAATATGAATGGGATGGAATAGAATAAGGAACAAGGAAAGAATAGAATTGGACAGAACAGAATAAAGAAAGAACAGAACAAAATAGAATAGAATAGAACAGAATAAGGAATAAGGAATAAGGAATAGAATAGGGAATAGGGAATAAGGAACAAGGAACAAGGAATAAGGAAAGAATAGAATAGAACAGAACAGAATAGAATAGAAAAATTGGAAGGGGCCTTGGAGATCAGGAAACCTTTGGTGGAGAGCATTTTCTGACTTTGAAATTGGGGAGGGGAGGAACCAAGGAGACTTTGCTACCTACAGCCGCTGAGTCATCTCAAAATAATAATTATCCCACCACTCTTATTTACTGTGCCTAAAAAGCAATGCCTGACAAGGCAATGCACAGCATAACAAAAACAGAGCAAAAATATAGACATCAGTACAGGTAGTCCTTGACTTACAACCATTCATATCCTGAATGTTTGAAGTTACAATGGCCCTTGGAATACGGCATCCAGTTTTGGTTGCCACGATATAAAAAAGCAGTTAAGACTCTAGAAAGACTGTGGAAAACAGCACCAAAGAGGATTAGGGGACTGGAGGTTAAAACATATGAAGAACGGTTGCTCGAACTGGGTATGTCTAGTTTGATGAAAAGAAGGACTAGGGGAGACATGATAGCAGTCTTCTAGTATCTCAGGGGCTGCCCCAAAGAAGAGGGAGTCAAGCTATTCTCCAAAGCACCTGAAGGCAGGACAAAGAAACAATAAGGATGGAAACTAATCAAGGAGAGAAGCAACCTAGAATTAAGGAGGAATTTCCTGACTGAGAGAACAATTAACCAGTGGAACGACTTGCCTCCAGAAGTTGTGAATGCTTCAACACTGGACAACCATTTGTCTGCCTGAGCAGGGGTTTGGACTAGAAGACCTCCAAGGTCCCTTCCAACTCTGATATTTTGTTATTCTTAGGCATGAAAGCCAACCAGGTTACTTTGAGCAAGTGACTCTTTCTCAGCCCACCCCATCTCACAGGATTGCTTTTGTTGTTGGGGGGCAAATAGGAGGAGGAGGGTATGGTGGATATGTTCACTACCTTGAGTTATTCATTAAAGACAATAAAAAGTGGGATAGAAATAAAATAAAAAATAATCAGTGGAACGGCTTGCCTTCAGACGTGGTTGCTCCGTCACTGGAGGTTTTTAAGAACAGTCGTTTCAGTGGTGGAATTCAAACTTTTTTGACTACCGGTTCTGTGGGCGTGGTTTGGTGGGTGTGGCATGGCCTGGTGGGCGTGGCAGGGGAAGGATATTGCAAAATCCCCCTTCCCTCCCCACCCCACTAACCTGCTTTCCAGTTCCATTCTCCTGTGCAGGGCAACCAAAGAAGATCCAGCCAATTAGCTGGGATTCAATGAGAGGCGGAGATTAGATGGAGGCGGGGCCAATCAGAGGCGGGATTTGCTGGTTCTCTGAACTCCTCAAAATGTCCGCTACTGGTGCTCCAGAACTGGTCAGAACCAGCCGAATGCCACCTCTGAGTCATTTGTCTGAAATGGTATGGGGTCTCCTTCAGGGGTATGTGGTTAACTGCCCATTCTGTGTGCATGGCTAGGTGGGCGTGGCTAGGTGGGCTTGACCGTGTGACTCGGTGGGCATGGCTTCTTCTCTTTTTGCAACACCCCCTCCACACACTCTGTTTTTGTTTTGTTCTTTTGCCTCCTGGGCCTCAGGGAAGCCTCCTGGTCGAAGTAGTAAGACAATGAGTGGGATCTCGGCACAGCTGATCATCGGAACAGCTGATCGTTGGGTGGAAAAAAAGAAATAATAACAAATAGCTGTTTTTTTACTACCAGTTCGACGGAACGGTAACATTTTTTTACCATCACCGGTTCTCTGGAACCGGGCCGAACCGGTAGAATACCACCACTGGTCTTGTGCTTGAGCAGGGGGTTGGACTAGAAGACCTCCAAGGTCCCTTCCAGCACGATTCTGATTCTGAAAAAGGCCACATTTGAGAAACACTGAGGAGGACCAAAGGACCAGTGACTGAGAGGGCTCCCTTCTTCTGGGATATTTATTCAACCAGAGCCTGGATTCTTCAAAATCGCTCTGCCCCAGAGCAGCATATAAGGAAATGCTCCAAGGGGTGCATTCCTTGAAACAAACCCTGGTTTATAGAGGGCTGCCTTTGCAGAAGAGCCACAGCGCCCTCTGCTGAGAAGAAGAGGCAAACCTGGAAAAAGCCAGGAGACGGGGGTTGAGAATGGTGGGTGGGATTGATGGGAAAATGGGGCGTCTTTGGAAAGGGAGGGGGAGCAACTTCTTGGAAAGACCATCCCTTTGCTTTACTCCATACTCTGGTTCTGCAAAATACAGATTTCTGCTTGCAACATTATGAGAATGTGATAGGAACAGAAAAGGGGAGCGGGGAAGAGATTTTAAGGAAAAAAAAATATTTTTTTGTAGCCAATCATACTGATCCGTTCCTGTTCAGGCATCAATGCCTCAAATAAAAATAGTCTTTGATGTGCAATCACTTGTTAAGTGACTGTTCGATGTTATAACAGCCCTGAAAAGGATGACTTCTGACCAGCTTTCACACTTGCAACAGTTGCAATGACATATCAAAAATTCAGATGTTGGGCAACTGGCATGTATTTACCATGGTTGCAGTGTCCTGGGATCATGTGATCCCCATTTAGAAACTTCCCAGCTGGCTTCCAACAAGCAAATTCAGTCGGGAAAGATAGATTTGTTTCATGACTCTGTGACTCACTTAACAACCACAGTGATTTGTTTAGCAACTGTGACAAAAAGGTTGTAAAATGGGACCAAATTTTTTTTAACTGTCTTGCTTAGTAACAGAAGTTTGGGGCTCAATTGTGGTCGTTAAGTCAAGAATTACCTGTACCCAGAATAGCATCACTACTACTCTTGCTAGTTCATAGCCCTGGAATTTAATCTTTTTAAATTTCAATTAATAATTTCCTCCTTTTGAGTGCCTGCATTTCAGACACGAGTTGAACCAAGCCCTCAAATGGCAGAATAGTATCTGTACAATTGCTTTACCAATGCAATGACTTCTAACTCACTGATGGCTTTAACACTGTTATGTTGTGGTGGGCAACCCTCAGGACATTTAAGTCCATGTTGGGGGCACACAGAACTCACCAAGACTCTTCTTCTGAAATCAACTTGCAAGATTATTTTTCTCACTTCCTGCATATCAATTAGGTTCGTGGTTCCATCTGGTTGTCTAGGGTGCAGAAAAGGAGTTTAGCAACTTTCAGTGTCTTTCAGTCAATTGGTCTTTCAATCTGGGAATGTGGAGTTCGTTCAAAGTACAAAGAAACATATTTTTAAATTTATTTAAACAAACAGCCAATTTTAAAGAATAGATAACAGATAGTCAGAGTTGGAAGGGACCTTATAGGTCATCCAGTCCAACCACCACCACCCCCAAGCAGGAGACCCTTCACCATTTCTGACAAATGGCAGTCCAATCTCTTCTTGAAAGTCTCAGGGCAACTTCTGTTCTATGGGTTGATTGTTCTGTCAGAAAGTTTCTCCTTATTTCCAGGTTGCATCTGCCCTTATTCAGTTTCCATCCATTGTTCCTTGTCTGGCCTTCAGGTGCTTTGGAAAATAGCTTGATCCCTTCCTCCTCTCTGGGGCAGCCCCTCAAATATTGCTATCCTGTCTCCCCTGGTCCTTCTCTTCACTAGACTAGCCAAGCCCAGTTCCTGTAACCTTACTTCATCTGTCCCCTAATCATCCTGGTTGCTCTTCTCTGTACTTTTTCTAGAGTCTCAAAATCCCAATTTGGGTGCATTCAGGGTGATTTGCACAAATCTGAGCAAAATATATCCGAGGATGAGAAACTGCTCCAAGTTAATTTCAGCCTTCTAGTCCTACCCTAGGCATGAAAACCAGCTGGATGACTTTGAGCCAATCACCAGGAGATGGTGAGCTCTAGACCTATCTTAGGCATGAAAGCTGGTTGGGTGACTTTGGGCCATTCATCAGGAAATTGTGAGTACTAGTCCCACCTTACATTTTAGTCCTGTCTTAGACATGAAATCCAGCTGAGTGACTTTTGAGCAGTTACTCTCTCACAGCCCAACCCACCTGACAGGGTTGTTGCTGTAGGGAAAATAAAAGGAGGAAGGAGTATTAAGTATGTTTGTCGCCTTCAGTTATTAAAAAAACAATAAAGGCAAGGAAAAAACAAAAAAAATAAAATAAAATAAGGATTGCATTGGAGGTTCTTCTGCTATATAGCTTATTTGAAGGAGGATGGTATAAAAATACATTGAGCAAAGTATTAGGTTTACACATCTCATTAAGCTGAGGTCCCCAACTCTCAGTCTGTGGACTGGTACCTGGATTGCATGCCAGAAACCGGGCCATGCAAACAAAGGAAGCCCCATCCATGGCATGCAGGCAACATGTGAAACTCCCTCCGGTCAGTGTTGGGATTCAATTTTTTTTACTACCGGTTCTGTGGGCATGGGTTGGTAGGCGTGGCAGGGGAAGGATACTTTAAAATCTCCAGTTAGAGGTGTTATTTGCCAGTTCTCTGAACTACTCAGAATTTCTGCTACTGGTTCTCCAGAACTGGTCAGAACCTGCTGAATACCCCCTCTGCCTCCAGTCCTTGGAAAAAAAACTCTCTCCATGGAACCGGTCCCTGGTGCCCAAATGTTGGGGGCTGCTTCACTAAGCCATGGTTAGCTTTGGGTGAACCCAACAAACTGGAGTTTATTCATTCAAGAATGATTAAACAAGCCATAGCAAATCTGATGTGCAAAGTCAGCCCCAGCTACAAATGGTGGCTCACAAATAGCAATAGCACTTAGACTTATATACCGCTTTACAGTGTGTTACAGCTCTCTCTAAGCAGTTTACAGTGTCAGCATATTGTCCCCAGCAATCTGGGTCCTCATTTTACCCATCTTGGAAGGACAAAAGTCTGAGTTAACCTTGAGCCTGGTGAGATTTGAACTGCCAAATTGCAGTCAGCTGGCTGTCAGCAGAAGTAGCCTGTAGTACTGCATTCTAACCACTGTGCCCCCATGAATCATAATGATAGTTTAGCAGTGCTTAAACACGGTATTGATTGACTGATTCTGTAACATTACATTGGTGGTGAATCTTAGCAACAGAGGTGATCAGTTCCGAAACTGATCTGGCACCTATCACTGCTGTAATGGAACCCATCTCCCTTGCTACTGATCGTCCTCTTGTCTTTTCTTCCACATTTCCCAGCATTACAAACTTCTCAACAGTATGAGATATTATTGATTGATAATGTGCCATCCAGTTAACAATGCTTCTAGAGGCCACCTAGATAGAACTTCTTCAGGATGATCTGTTCCAACATCCCTTCAGGTCTTGTTCTAAGTGATCCAGGTGATTCTCTTCCTTCCTCAGCATTATGGACTTCTCAGGAGAGCTGGGTTTTTGCATTGATTGATTACATGCCAACCAGTCATTGTCAACCCTTAAGAGACCACATAGATAGATTTTCTCTACGACAATTTATCTCCAACCTGGTCCTTCATTACAGCAGTAATTGTGGCCCTCCAGCGGCCAGTGGAGCTGGCAACAGATTTGGACAGTGAGGAGGTTGGGAAGGAACATGGGCCAGTCTTGGAGTCTGGGGAAGCCTCAGACGAGGACTCTGTGTCGGAGGCAGAGATGGGGCCAAGGCTATCTGACAGTTATCAGCTGCCTTCAGAGTCAGACATCAGTGGGGCAGAGGAACAGCTGGAGCCTGTTCCCAGTGTGCGCATACACAGAGCTACCAGAAGAAGGGAACAGCTAAGGAACAAGGGTCAACTTGGAAGTAAAGCCACAGGTGGATGGTGAATGGCCCTTCCCATAGGGAATAAAAGAGGAGCGAAAGGAGAATAGGGTTTTGCAGGAGAGAATTAGTTCATTTGGGTGAAGATCCATTCCTGCTTTTCTTGTCAAGTATTGTTTGCTATAGTGTGGCATTTGAAAGATGGCCACTTGGCCTGGCCACTCTCCAAGCCTGATAAAGGTCTTTAATTGTGAAATATCCTGAAAAACTGTTGGCTGGGACTCTGCTGGAGAGGAATTCACTGTAAACTAAATTAAAGGGGTTTTATCGGGATGAGGAGTTGGCTTCGTGTTGTTGGGGAAGCCTAGGTCAGAACAGTAACAGAGTCCATCCTCCTTGTTGTTGGTCCTCCCTCTTCTCCTCCTTCCTTCCACCATTCCCACCATCAAAGCCCTCTCAAGAGATCTGAGTATTCACATCACGTATTCAAAGTAGGATAATTTGAGCTTGGTCACCTAAGCCTTGAACAAGAACTTTGGGTTGACTTGTTTGATGATCCATTTGTCTGTTTTCTTGGCTGTCCGTTGTCTTCTCAGGAGTCTCTCTAAGTTCAGAGATATCAATAGCCTCCTGCTTCTTCAAAGTCAAAAGTAGGCTCATTTGAGGCTGGACATTGGTGCCTCAAATGAAAACTTTGGGCTGATCAGTTTCTTTTCTTCACTGTCCACTACATCAGATTTTCATTTCAAATATCATCCCTTGTGTTACACAATTCCAGCCTGTGGAGATTAGTTTATCTATCATCCTTTAGTAAGTGGGGTAGACTGTGAGCTGTTATGTTAGAAGTGTTCCAATATTTAAGGGGCTGCCACAAGGAAGAGGAGGTCAGGCTATTCTCCAAAGTACCTGAAGACAGGGCAAGAAGCAATGGATGGAAACTAATCCAGAAGAGAAGCAATCTAGAACTAAGAAGGAATTTCCTGTCACTTAGAACAATTAACCAGTGGAATGACTTGCCACCAGAAGTTGTGGGTGCTCCAACACATGGCTTTTTAAAGAAGAGATTGGACATCCATTGCTGGACTAGAAGATCTCCAAGATCCCTTCCAACTCTTTCTGTTAGTGGAGTAACCAGGCTCAGCATCTCTGTGCATGAATTCAGCTTTGGGTATCTCTGTCTCTGAAAATGGTGATGGAAACATTTGGATTTACACAACATCCTCTTGCAGGTCCAGGTCCAGCCCTTGAAGTTGCATTCATATGAAACATAAGGTCCCTCAGATGCAACCTGGCTGGGATACAGGTAATAGATAGATAGATAGATAGATAGATAGATAGATAGATAGATAGATAGATAGATAGACAGACAGACAGACAGACAGACAGAAAGAAAGACAGACAGAAAGAAAGAAAGAAAGAAAGAAAGAAAGAAAGAAAGAAAGAAAGAAAGAAAGAAAAGAAAGAAAGAAAGAAAGAAAGAAAAAGAAAGAATATTTATTGGCAAAGTGTGATTGGACGCAGAAGGAATTTGTCTTGGTGTAAAAACTCTCAGTATACATAAAAAAAGGTATATTTGTGAGGAGTTGAGAATCATAAGGTAGGGCATGTAATGATAGTCATAGGGTACAATAAACAATCAGTCATACAAGGAAACAGTCAATATCAATCGTAAGTATACAAGTGACAAAGTTACAGTCATACAGTCACAATGGGCGATAAGGAATGGTGAGAAGATTAACAGTAATAGTAGTGCACACTTTGTAATAGTTGAACAGGGATGAGGAAATTATTTGTTTAGCAGAGTGATGGCTTTCAGGAAAAAACTGTCCTTGTGTCTAGTTGTTCTGGTGTGCAGTGCTCTATAGCGTCGTTTTGAGGGAAGGAGTTCAAACAGTTTATGTCCAGGATGTGAGGGGTCTGTAAATATTTTCACAGCCCTCTTTTTGACTCATAATCCTCGACTTATGACCACAATTGAGTCCCAAATTTCCATTGCTAAGCAAGACAGTTACATGCGTTTTGTCCCATTTTATCACCTTTCTTGCCACAGTTGTTAAGTGAACCACTGCAATTAATAAAACACGGTTAAGTGAATCTGGATTCCCCATTGGTTTTGCTTGTTGGAAGGTCGCCAAAGGGGATCACATGGGACACTGCAACCGTCATAAATACATGCCAGTTGCCAAGTGTATGAATTTTTATCACGTGGCCATGAGGATGCTGCAATGGTTGTGTGAAAAACACTCGGAAGTCAACTTTTTTCAGTGGCGGTGTAACTTTGAATGGTCACTAAACAAATGGCTGCATGTCGAGGAGTATCTGTCCATATTTTTAGCCTGTTGCCTGAAATGTTTTATGAAAACTCAGAAATTGACTTCAATCAAGGACCCAGCCAAGGAT
This sequence comes from Laticauda laticaudata, assembly GCA_004320025.1. Classification (NCBI taxonomy): domain Eukaryota; kingdom Metazoa; phylum Chordata; class Lepidosauria; order Squamata; family Elapidae; genus Laticauda; species Laticauda laticaudata. Next base: position 65,235 of record BHFT01006683.1, read on the forward strand.
GTGGCCTCGAATCAAGTGAACTGGATTCACACAAGACCCTCAGACACAAGTTAGGCCTTGTGCAAAGATATCTGTCAAAGCCTTTTGATGGGGATTGTATTTAAATGAAGAATTATTTCCCCGTTTGCCTCTGCATACATATAGTACATCCTGGCAAATGGGACTGGGAAAAGTCAAGGGAGAGGGAACGTCACTCTGCACTCGCACAGAGGAACTCTTTAAAAATAAAAAAAATGTTTGAGCTCGTCTAGTCCTTTTTTCTCGATGCCCCCAAGTCCTCCACCGGCCCATAATGCTGCGCGCCGCACACTCGCCCCGCGCATGCGCATCCCCTACTCTAGCCAAGCGCTCAGGCTGTATATTTCCCCGCCATCTCTTATCTAACAACCAACCTTGCTCAAAAAAAAAAAACTAAGAAAAAAGGGTGGGTTCCAGATAATTAAAAAACCCTCTCTGCCTCCTCACACGCTAGCAAAACCTCTCGGACTTCTTCCCACCCCTCCTCCGCTCCCCGATTGGTCGTCGTGCGGCCGGCGGGACCAATCCTTTCTTTGCTCAGCGGCGGCACCCCACCGTCCCCGTCTCCCGTCTGAGGGTCTCGCTCGCCCATTGGCCGAACCACGTCGCGTCTTTCTTTCCCGCGCGGCCAATCAGGCCCGCCCGGTGTTTTCTGTCAGTCACTGTGTGGTGGTTGGAAAGGGAGAGGCGGGGTGGTTGTGGGGGGAGCCGTTACGCACCCGCCCGCGCGCGCGCCCGCCTTCCTATTGGGCGCGGCCGCCGTCCGTCCCGCTGGTGCTCGCAGGAAGGTTCGGTTGACCGCGTGTTGTGAGGCGAGCTGGGAAGTTGGGTTGGCATCGCGGGGCTGGGTCGCCGTCGCTGAGGGGGCGGCGAAGCAACAGCAGCAGCCGGAGCCGCCGCCGTCGCGGCCGGGCGGCCGGAACCGCGAAGCCGCCGCCTCCGCCTGAGCAGGCCGAGCCTCCGTTCCCTTCCTCATCCGTCGCCTTCTCTTCCTCCTCGTCCGCCGCCGCCTCTTGTGGCGGCGGCTGCGGCGGCTCCGCCCGTGCCGGTGGCAACAGCAGCGGCGGCAGCAGCCATGACGCTGGAGTCCATGATGGCCTGTTGCCTCAGCGACGAGGTGAAAGAGTCGAAGCGCATCAATGCCGAGATCGAGAAGCAGCTGCGGCGGGACAAGCGCGACGCCCGCCGGGAGCTCAAGCTGCTCCTGCTCGGTCAGTGCGGGCGAGGAAGGGAGAGGCCGGGCAAGCGGGCGGACGGGTCTCCTCTCCTGGGGAGGAAAGGCGGAGGCGACGCTGCCTCGGCTGGAGCGGGAAGGCCCCATCCTCTGCTCCCCCGCCCCGCTCTCCGACGGCGCCCGGAAAGGCCGGCTCGGCTCTTCGACCGCGCTTATTTCTGCTGCGCATTTCCCCGCCTCGAGCGACGCCCGGCTGGAGGGTCCTCCTTCTCCCGCTTCCCTCCCGAGAGCCTGCGTTGCCCACTGCTCCTCCGTGGCATCGGGCGGCTTTTTGCTTTCCTCCGGGCTTGGGGGAGGGCACCCCTCGGGGCGGGTCTCTTGAGGGGAACGTCTGAACATCCCTGTGCATGGACACGTGTTGTCTGTATGCACGGCTGGGTGGCTTAAATACATCTCTAGGGGTGATATGTGGGTGTATGTTTGCAATCGTGGGTAAGGACAGGGGTGTGCGTGATAGGTACAATTATGCGTATACATGTGATACATGCATGTCTGTGATGTGCACACAATTTTCTGCAAACGTGTATATAGTTGATATACACAATTATGTGTGTACATGTGTGCATGATATAAAGGGGTCTGTGATATATTCACACAATTGTAAGTATACCTGTGTGTATGTGATATATAGCAACATAAGTATATATGCAATCATGTATATACAATATCTGTATATAGATATGTGTGTATACATGTGTGCATGTGATTATATATATATGTGTGTGATTTCTATGCCTGACATCTGCACATAATTATTTGTATACATGTGAATGATATATACACACAATTATATGTATACATGTGACTAAGCGTGTGATATATACACACAATTATATATGCGTATGATATAGAAACAAGTACATGTATACGTATATACAGGTGTGTGAGAAATATACAATTACATGTGTATGTGCATGTGATATGTACATGTCTGATATGTGCACACAATTTGTATATGTGTGTGCAAATAAGTATGAGATGTATGTGCAATTATGTATATTAAATATGCAATTTATATATATATATATATATATATATATATATATATATATATATATATATAT